>JAPJBO010000697.1:0-124061 GCA_030068145.1 Diplonema papillatum
CTGAGCAATGAGCGAACCAACACCAAACTGAAGATCATGTCACTGTCACAGTTTACATGTCCGTGCTTCACATGGGGATCCCTAACTAAAGACATACCAGGCGAAAAAGAAGAAGAGCAATCCGAAGAGAGGGCCCAAACTCGACCTGCTCAAAAAAAAAACAAAGAAAAAAAAGGAAAACAGGGGTCTCTGTGTGGATGCGTCAACGCAACAGTTTTTGAAAGGAAAGCGAAAGAGCGAAGGCATATTTTTCCCTCCAACCTTGAGCGTCCACATGTGGACCACACGTATTTTCTCTGAGACCGAAAACGGAGCGTAAGCCTTGCGGTACACTCGTGCTCGCAATATGCTGCTCCACCTGCCATGATCCATCCCCGACGTGGCCTCGGCCAGATCCTGCTGCCGCCCCAACAAGCTGTAAAAAAAAAAAAGAAAGAGAAAAAAGAAGAAATAAAGTGCGTCCGCTGTGGAACACCCGGCCGCACGCCCTGGTCCTTCGCCGCCGTTTCGTATTCAGAATTCTTGTTTTTCCGTATCAGTCGCTTGCAAGCAAAAGAAAAGAGAAAATAACAACGTGAGAATAAAAGGGCTCGGGACAACAACACGCTCACAAAAGCTTTCTTCGGAAATTCTTCCACTCGAAAAAAAACGGGGGTCGTACCCTAAAAACCACAACCGCAGTAAAACTACTACGATACACACCCACACTAGTATACGATACCTTAAAGGATTGTTTACGACAATGGGCTTTACCGGCGCTAATGTACTCACCCAAAGACTTTAACCCCCTCCGGATCTCTAAGCGAACTTGCACTCTAAACTCACACCGCACCCCCAGAGCTATTGATAATAATTTTACTTTTTGCATACCTACCCCTCCTGATGTAGGCGTCGCCTCTATTTATCCCGTGCAAGTAAATGGCACCAAGGCGCATCAGATCCCTCGTGTTAGCGTCGCCTTCCTGTGTTAGTGTCGCCTTTTTCGAAAGGTGCCTTCAGTTTTAGTGATCCAAAAAGTGGGGACAACCCTCAAACGTCAGTTTGGTGATCCAAGAAGTGGGGACAACCCTCAAACGCCAGTTTTGGTGATCCAAAAAGTTAGGGAGGCGACACAGGTAAGCACCTGCTTCGTGGGATATTCTTGAAGGAGGCCGCCGGTCGCAAAGGAGGCAATGCGCTGCGGTCCACTAGAAACGCAGGCCAAAATCTGGGGTTAAGCGTTCACCAAAAAAAAGGACCCACTTTGTTGGTGTTACCCACTAGGAGCCTACACAACTTCTATCAAACTTCTATATTCAGCATTGTGGGTAACACCATTTGTAGTTGCTCTTCCCCCTCGCCCCGTCGAAATAAGCACAAGGCAGGCCCCTCGAGTTTTTTTCGATAACCAGCAACCACCTCCTTACTGAGCATACTTGTTCTAGCTAAAAAGGAGCGTTGGCAGGCCCCTTTTGGCCGAAAAACAGGTTGCCACTATTGTCAGCACGTGGGGGTTTCACCCCTTTGCCTTTTCCAGCAGAAACAGCAGCATAACTTTAGAAGTAGCAGCAAGAGCAGCAGCAAGAGCAGCAGCAAGAGCAGCAGCAAGAGCAGCAGCAAGAGCAGCAGCAAGAGCAGCAGCAAGAGCAGCAGCAAGAGCAGCAGCAAGAGCAGCAGCAAGAGCAGCAGCAAGAGCAGCAGCAAGAGCAGCAGCAAGAGCAGCAGCAGCAGAGCAGCAGCAGCAGAGCAGCCCCAAGAGGACCCCAGCAAGACCAATAATGGGTTAACCTGAACGCGTACAGGTCCAATCGTACGAACAAAAATTGGGCGCTCGTGCCGAAACATATGTAGGGAGTGTGTTTTCTCAGGGGCGGCAGGACTTTATATGGCAATCTGGGTACTGCGCATTCCTCCACGAACGCGTGGGGATGGTCAATTCGTACTGTCATAATGATTTTGTAGGGAGCTTGATGCAGCGACAGGCGTCTCCACACGGCTGCCGTCCTGTCATGAAGCTCAAATGATTTTCATCTTTTCCAAATCCTGCAGTCCAGATCTTGAAGGCCACGGCTGGGGAACAGTGACTTATTGCTGGGCAGCATCCCAGCATTCTTCTTCATCTTCCAAATCCTGCAGTCCAGATCTTGAAGGCCACGAGAGTCCTGCATTCTTCTTCATCTTCCAATCACGACTTGTGCAGTGGATCGTCGCAGATTGTTGCTGCAATTCCCGCAGTTTCCGAAAAATGGGGTTGACAAAAAAGAAGAAGGAACCTCTCGCACCGCACCCCCCCCCGAAAAAAAAAAAAAAACAGAAAGCTTTGCCTCAACTCACATTCGCAACCCTTCGTCCTTTTTTTCTTTTGCTTGGTCCCAGCCCTTTTTAGTCTTGCATGCTGCTCTCGTCACTGTTTCACTCGTTCTCTCGTTGATAACTGTGCCCACAGGTGAGACAGCGAGGTTCGGCAGGTTCCTCTCGCACAATCCAAAAAGCGCAGCGATTCGGGCGCTTGTTGATAACTGTGCCTACAGGTGAGACAAGGTGTCGGCAGCTTCCAGTGCCGCCAACCGCATCTCGCACAATCCAAAGCGCATTCGGGCTCTTGATGATACCTGTGCCCACAGGTGAGACAACGAGGTTTCAGCAGGTTCCTCTCGCACAATCCAAAAAGCGCAGCGATTCGGGCTCTTGTTATAACTGTGCCCACAGGTGAGACAACGAGATTTCGGCAGGTTCCAGTGCCGCCAGCCGCCATCTCGCACAATCCAAAGCGCAGCGATTCGGGCTCTTGTTGATAACTGTGCCCACAGGAACGAGGTTTCAGCAGGTTCCTCTCGCACAATCCAAAAATAGAGCAAACGTCAGGGGCCGAAAACCCCGTGCAGCTAACACCGCAAGATGAAAACAGAAGTCTCGAGCCGAGTGCCGGATGGAGAAGCTGACAGCCTCCCACGCTCTATCCGTCCCCCGAAGGATCCCGCCCCACCCACCCTTAGGAAAGGAGTCACAGGACCCAAAAGCAGCGTGTCGGAAACTCAAAGCCGACCGGTGAAAGTGACAAGTGGGCTATACTTCGATTCAGACGTTACCCACTCAAAGCCCTGAACTTAACACACACACACGCAAATGCACCGCTAGTACCACAAATAGTACGCAGCGCACCAGGATACCTTCCCATATCGCCTAAGGTCACCCGGCGACTTTAAACCTCCGGAGTTTCAAGCGGACTCGCTCTAAATACGATACCCATACCAATATACGATACCCATACCAATATACGATACCCATACCAATATACGATACCCATACCAATATACGATACCCATACCAATATACGATACCCATACCAATATACGATACCCATACCAATATACGATACGATGGGTCACCTGGAGATTCTCAAACCCTAGAACGCTAGCAAATCGTAGAGCCCTTCCCCGCCCTCCACCACCCCTTCTCTGCCTGCATCATGATGCGCATTGCCCGGCCTGCTCTGGTGTCGTTCGCGCCGCGAAGCCGGCGTTTCGCCGCTGTCGTGGTCTCGGACGACGACCATTTCGACAAGCTGGTGAAGGAGAACCCGAAGGTGATCATCAACTTCGGGGCGTCGTGGTGCGGCCCCTGCAAAGCAGTCGCTCCGGAATGGAAGGCAATCGCGGACAACGCCGATTACTCCGGCATCGCCTTTTTGAAGGTCGACGTGGATGACGTTCCGGTATGAACCCTTGCCGATAGCTGTCGGTTTACTTGTTGATGGCTGTCGTTTTGTGACAGTTAGGGAAAAAACGAGAAGGCGACCCTTGCCGATAGCTGTCGTTTTACTTGTCGATGACTGTCGTTTTGCGACAGCTAGTTTTGTTCTGCACTAGATGTTCAAACCATGTAATCCAGTCAGCCACAGGGCAGAGCGGACGAGGTTGTAGCACTGTGCTGCCTCCGACTCAAGCTTTGCAAACTCGTCACGTTCCTGGACCCGGAGCGGCCTTTTTCCTTTTTCCCACAACTCTTGCAGTTTACTGAGGGAATAGGAGCAAGACGCATGGCTAGATGAGCACGACCACCTCGAATCGACACCAGGAGAATTCGGGTGGAGCTGGCTTCTACAACTAGTAATATTCCGGCAAAAGGTAGCACTCCTCAACTAGCCCGAACCCAACAGGATCAAAGAATGTCAGTCACACCTTCCCGAATATTTTTCACCTTTTCATTGAGATGCACGAGCCCTACCGGAGGAAGGGGCCAACAAAAGCCCCATAGAGCCAGCAGTGCGTGAGGCCAGAAGACGCCAGCTCCAATTCTTTTCACAATTCTATGGCACCATAAAGTCCAGAAAGTCCATGGTATAGAAAGAAAACCCAAAATAGAGCACAACGGATATCTCCCCACAACGACGAAGGTCATCCGGAGACTTTAAAACCCTGGAGTTGCGAGCGAACTTCACTCCAAAATACCGTCCCGCTGAAAGTAAATAATGTTGTCGACAACGAAAAGCAAAAGATTAAACCAAAACTACGCATTCCTTTCCTTGCAGCTGCATCATAGTATGCGAGAGCCCGCCTTGCTATTTGTATCAACTCCACCAGGATGCCGCTCAGCAATACGACGTCCGGTCCATCCCAGCGTTTCAGGTTGTTCAGAACGGGAAGAAAAAGGGGCAGCTCTTCGGATGGAACAAAAAGGTGTGCGCCGTCCTTTGACGAACGAACGAAACTTGTAACACACAGCCGTCGATCAACACGAAACCACCCAGAAGAAAAGCCAGGCACCGGGATCTTTCTGACGAGCACGCAACCCGGTGAACTTTATCAAGAGTCGAAGATTAGCGTCGAAACTTCCTGGCTTTTCACGCCGTAGCAGAACGACCACACCCTACCCAATCCCAAGCACCCCCTAAACGCGTTAGGGGACTTCACAAGGTTTCACAACGGAGTGACACAACACCCGAAACGAGCTGCACCCTCTCACTTTTCTCAACCCCCCGCCATACTCAAGCCTCTACGGTCAACCGGAGACTTTAAAATACCGACCTTCTAATCCACAAATAACGCTAGAAACATGCATGGCGCGTGGGGGGTCCAAGACTAAATTCAAAGCGAATTTCTTCTTGGTGTCGGTCGCAACGCTTACAAACTTGGCTAGCCGTAGTTAAAGTGTGCAATCATACCTACTACCCTCATACTACCCGCCTCACAGCCTCAATGGTCAACCGGAGACTCTAACACACCGGACCTCTAAACCTAGTGTTCCCGCGACCATACAGACGACCTTATACAATCGTGGTTAACCTTCCAAGTGGGGGGTCCAAGACTAAATTCAAAGCGAATTTCTTCTTGGTGTCGGTCGCAACGCTTACAAACTTGGCTAGCCGTAGTTAAAGTGCGCAATCATACCTACTACCCTCATACTACCCGCCTCACAACCTCAATGGTCAACCGGAGACTCTAACCCACCGGACCTCTAAACCTAGTGTTCCCGCGACCATACAGACGACCTTATACAATCGTGGTTAACCTTCCAAGTGGGGGGCCCAAGACTAAATTCAAAGCGAATTTCTTCTTGGTGTCGGTCGCAACACTTACAAACTTGGCTAGCCGTAGTTAAAGTGTGCAATCATACCTACTACCCTCATACTACCCGCCTCACGGCCTCAATGGTCAACCTATACCTACTACCCTCATACTACCCGCCTCACAGCCTCAATGGTCAACCGGAGACTCTAGCACACCGGAAGCCGGCCGGCGCCCTTTTTTCGTAATAACAAGTAGCAGACGGTGTTAAGGGGTTGCTCATTCATCTTGACTGGATCATCTAGTCCTTCGGCTGGCAAGTCATGCGTGCCTCGGGCAGAACCCTGCATTCTAGAAAGAACGCTGTTTGCGGCCAAAGTGAGGCTACGACCGCAGCCACGAGACCGGTCCTCTGCCTCATCACGAGTCAGTTTAAGGGGTTGCTCATTTAGCTTGGCTGGATCATCTAGTCCTTCGGCTGGCAAGTCATGAGTGCCTCGGGCAGAACCCTGCATTCTAGAAAGAACGCTGCTGAGGCTGCGACCGCAATCACAAGGCCAGCCCACTGCTCCGTTATCAGGAGTCAGCGTAAGGGGTTGGTCCCAAACTCGAAAGAGAACGCTGGCAACGTGTTCAGGAGGAGATTAGCCCAACAATCATATCTACTCACCAACCGACTAACCCGGCACGCACAAACTAACACCGTGCCTATTCTTTTTCAGGCGCGAACAACAACAATCTTGCCATATAATTCTCAACATCATTATCGATCAGTTCATGCAGAGAGTCTTGCACTTCGTTGCTGCTGGCTAACCTTAGTCTCCTCGTTTCATGTTCGTGTGACCATCCCCATTATATACAGGCGCTTGAGGACGAGCTCAAGACGTTGAAGTCGATGTAAAAGTGCCCGCGAAGTGAACTCAAACGTCTTGTGTGCCTCGCTCGTTCCCCATGGAACGACCGGCACGCAGCGAACACGATTCAGAAGTGCGGAAGAGTCCACCCGCCCGAAACTAGCGTACAACTGTTGATCGTTGAATTCTGGAAGAGTCCAGCTACCCGAAAGCAACGCACACCACGGACTGTTGTTTGTTCAAGTCTGGAAGAGTTCAGCTACCTGCAAGTAGCACACAGCGAGGTGTCGATCGCGGCAGTCTGCCGGCTCAACGGATGGCATCTGGACCCACAAATCTAGCCGACTCGAGAGCACGTCTATGAGGCACGCTGCGAAGCGCATCTTTGGAGTTTAAGGTCGTCGAGTGGCGCAGGGCGCCGCCACCCGTTCCGTATTTAACTGCTAGCGGTGCCACGTCGTGTGTACACACGGAGACATACCATGCTTGGAATAGGCAGCTAGCTTCTGGCCTCATCGCACTCGGTCTCGGCTTGGGTCATCGAGTTCATTCTTCATCAGAAACGGAAGGAAGGAGAGAAGTCTGACAGAAGCCTGAGAACTTGCTTGCTAGCGAATGGGATAGAGTGTGCCTGTTGACCATGTCAATGCGCCAACCAGGCGAGATCACATTCCATCCACCATATGCCAGGAAGGCATATCGGCAGACGCTGCGCATTATCCGTCAAGCTACAGTATTTTCGCCGTCTTCGCGTCGGGGTTTCCCACTGGCTGGCCAGAGACCCGCTCGAAGTGTTGCCATTCAACACTCAGCAGAGCCCAAGCCTGAACCGGTGTTCTACGGATATCCGGAATGTGGCGCAAGCTGCTTGGGGACACAACTGGCGTCGAGGTAAGTCTCCTGGAATGGGGTATCCACAGAGGGTGAGAGTCCCGTATTTCCTCGACGAGCCATGTTGGTTAACTCCTTGCTAGCACGAGTCGCTCAGTTTGGGAATGCTGAGCTAATCGGCAGGTATCCCTCTGCTAAGGCTAAATATCTCCCGGAGGCCGATAGCGAACAAGTACAGTGATGGAAAGATGCAAAGAACTTTGAAAAGAGGGTTAAAAGTCCCTGAAACCGATGAGTGGTAAGAGTTGGAGATTGCGTTCAAATCTTAATCATTGCTCCTTCACTGGGGTTTATGGTTGAGACGTCTGGACCTATTCGGATCGTCCAAGCTTCTGTTGCGAGACGGCTTGCCGGCTCCGCCCAACCCTTCCATTCGGCTCGTCTGGTCTGAACAATGGCTCGGACTACTGTATCAACTTGTCTGATGACCTGGGGCCGTCCTCACATTCGGCTCGTCTGGTCTGAAGGTCTTGAGTATGGGCTCGTATCAACACTCGTTTAACAGTGGTAGCCCCTCGGTGCCAAATTCACCTTACTCTATCTTGTGTTTGCCCGTTCTGAACGTCTTACCTTCGTATTCGGGGCTTGGTTTCCCTGGTAGACTCGCCCAGAAACCCTACCAAAGGCACAGGCCAGCGGTACGTCCCCACAATCTCGGTTTCTGCTAGGAAACCCAGCGCGTTGGGAGGGACACTATAAACGAAAAATGTTGGGGAATCTTTTGTCTAAAACCAGGGGGATTAGCTTCCATATCCACACTTGGGACTGTCGGTCCAAATTTGGAAAAGCCGGCGGGGAAGAAGAAAGAAAAGAAAAAGGCCGCTCCTGTCCAGGGACGTGACGGTCAACCACAGCTTGCAAAGCTTGAGTCGGAGGCAGCACAGTGGCACAACCCCGGTAGCCACTTGACCCGTAGGCCCGTGGCTCTGCAGTACCGCCGAACACGTGAAGCTTGGCTCCCGTGTAGCAGGCTTTCCCTGGTACGAAGAGACCGGTGGCGGGGAAAAAGAAGAAAATAAATGGCACTCCGCCATCACCCAGGCCCCCGGCAGAGGTGGCCAACGTGCAATCCGAGGCACTCAGGGCCCCGCATTGTCGTGAACAAGTCGCGTCGCGCTGTGCTGAGTCCATTCCTGAGTGAGGGCGCAAAAAGCCGTTAGCTGTCCAAATTTGGAAAACGTGCCGGAGACCAAGCTAATGCCCTGCTGAAACAGAAAATAAAAATGAAACGCGTGTTGCTGCACCGTAACCTTTCGCTTCCCCGTTCCAGCGTGCCGTCTCGCGAAGGTGGCATCCCAAAGCTGCCAGCGTCGCGGGAAAAAACACAGTGCAGTGACAAGCTAGCAGCCTCCCTCTTCCGAATGGCTTTATGAGCAACCTGCATTCGAACCTATCATTCAACAACCGAAAAGCTGGACTTTGCGGAATGACGTTGCGTCACTGGTTTCAGGACTTGCAATGGTTACAAGTTAGCAGTCTCCCTCTTCCGAATGGCTTTGACGAGAAACCTGCATTCGAACCTAATATTCAACTGAGCTGAAATGTCAGATTGTACGAAACGACATTGCAGTGCTTTCGTTGGATCAGGCTCGGATTTCTTGTGTGCTGTCTTCCGGAGGTTTGAGTCGCTGAATTTAGGACTTGCAATGATTACAAATTAGCAGTCTCCCTCTTCCGAATGGCGTTGACGAGTAACCTGCATTCGAACCTAATAATATTCAACTAAGCTGAAATGTCAGATTCTGCGGAACGACGACGACGCGTGGAATGAAATCAGCGGCATGCACAGCTTCGAGGTGATGGTGTTCTTCGTCAAAGTCCTCGGATCCCTTGATCGTAACCCACAACACCTTTTGAGTACCAACAATCTTGCGGGTTGCCCTTCAATGCATTGTGCAGGCTATAAAGATGTATGCAGCGTGTTTTGGTGGTTGATCAGAGTTCCTAAACCTGAGAATAACACAGGGTGCATACAAGTAAGAAAAGATCAGCCGGCGAGCACAACCCAAACGAAGCGCCTGTCTTTTTGGCGATAACCAGTCACTACCTCCTTAGAGAGCATACTTGTCACAGCTAAGAAGGAACGTTGGCAGCGGTTTAACAGGAACGCGTACAGGTCAAATGGCACAAACAAACTTGATGCTAGCATCAATCGTGCACGAGAAGCAGTGTTCTGCCTAAACATGGATATCCAAGCTACAATATTTACAGGAGGCGGTGCCAGGGCCGGGGGGTGCTTAGGGAGAGTGGGCACACCCGATGAGCACCGTCGAAGAACGTGCAGGTCAACTTCCCGGAGAAGTTCGAGCTCGCCGCCGCGTTCGAACAGCGGGTATGCAAGATAGACGACGACGCCTGCCCGCTGCCCACCCCGCAGCGCCTGCTGCTGTACGCCCTGAAGCAGCAGGCCAAGCACGGCAAGAGCACGGACCCGGCCCCCTCGTGGTGGAACCCCAGGGAGCGGGCGAAGTGGGACGCGTGGAATGAGGTCAGCGGCATGCACAGCTTCGAGGCGATGGTATTCTTCGTCAAAGTCGTCGGAGTCCTTGATCGTAGCCCACAACACTTTTCAGCACTAACAATCTTGCGGGTTGCCCTGCAATGCATTGTGCAGGCTAAGAAGACGTCGGCAGCGTGTTTTGGTGGTTGATCAGAGTTCCTAAACCTGAACATGACACAGGATAAATACAAGTGGGAAAACGATCAGCCAGCGCGCACAAACAAAATGAAGCGCTTGTCTTTTTCGAAGAAGACAGCTTTGAGGCGAGCAAGTACACCTTGCCTGAGGACCGACTGACCCATGTCCAGTTGCTGTTGACACGGAAACCTTCTCCACTTCGGCCTTCAATGTTCTCCATTGAATATTCGCTACTACAACCAAGTTGATGCTAGCATCAATCATGCACGAGAAGCAGTGTTCTGCCTAAACATGGATATCCAAGCTACAATATTTACAGGGGGCGGTGCCAGGGCCGGGGGGGGCTTAGGGAGAGTGGGCACACCCGATGAGCACCGTCGAAGAACGTGCTCTGCAGGTCAACTTCCCGGAGAAGTTCGAGCTCGCCGCCGCGTTCGAAGAGCGGGTATGCAAGATAGACGACGACGCCTGCCCGCTGCCCACCCCGCAGCGCCTGCTGCTGTACGCCCTGAAGCAGCAGGCCAAGCACGGCAAGAGCACGGACCCGGCCCCCTCGTGGTGGAACCCCAGGGAGCGGGCGAAGTGGGACGCGTGGAATGAGGTCAGCGGCATGCACAGCTTCGAGGCGATGGTATTCTTCGTCAAAACCCTCGAAGACCACCACCCAGCCTGGCTCGTAGAGCAGCTGCGGCACGCCGAAAGCCAGCCTGACCAGGCCAGCCCCACCGACTCGAAGGACGAGCACTCCCCCACGCAGACCATCCTCCAGCAGCAGCAAGAACATCACAACCAGCGGCAACTCAACCCGGCGGAACCCGAATCCGGCAGCCCGGGCCACCAGGATGCTTCGAGGCCGAGACGGCTTTCGAGGACGCAGCCGGCGAACGTTGAACCACTCGTCCGGATCAACAGCACGCTGGTCCCGACGGTCCAAGCGGGATCCCCGAAGCC
This sequence comes from Diplonema papillatum, assembly GCA_030068145.1. Taxonomy (NCBI): domain Eukaryota; phylum Euglenozoa; class Diplonemea; order Diplonemida; family Diplonemidae; genus Diplonema; species Diplonema papillatum. The sequence continues at coordinate 10,821 of JAPJBO010000697.1, forward strand.
TGGGTCGGAAGGTCTTACCAACGAGAGCAGGCAGGATGCAGGAGACGCGAATTCCGACCAAAAGGCGAAGACGCCGCCTGGGACCCGGCCCGACACGCCTGACGGGGGGTCGTCTGGCATGTCCGTGCGGGTGAAGCGAACCTGCGGCAGTGCTTGCAGGATGCGGCACCCGAGGGAGTCTTGCGCGCGATGCCATACGGATTGGGGTAAGCACAACAACCACACGTGCCCGGACGGGCATAGAGGGACGTTTCCGATCGAAACGGGCGCTGTGGACACGTTGAACACGTTCTACGTGCCGCAGGCGGCGCCGAGGACGCCTGTCGCGTCCATGGAGCCGCCGCAGGACTCGGTGAAGGAGGTGCAGAATTTGAAGTACCGGCTGACGCTCGCCCTGCAGGACGTGCAGAGCCGAGACGCGACCATTTTCGAGCTGCGCTGTGAGAACGATCAGCTTCGCGCCCTCCTCGCCCTCAACCGGATTCCCGCGTCGACCACCGTAAAGACAGCCGCGGCCGCGCTGCAGCCAAGCCCCGCGGAGCCGCAGGCTGCCACCCCAGCGAGTGCCCACACCCCCGCCGCCGCCGGCCGCCGGTTATACAACGACACGCCAACCCCCGCCGCCGCCGCTGCGCAGGCGCAGCCACGGAGCTCCCAGGTCCCAGCGGCCCCCGGGCCGGGCCAGCCCGGCTACTACCAACCCTCGCCGCCGCTGAAGGCTTCGTGGCTTTCGTGGTTCGTTGGTATGGGGCGATTCTTTTACATTACGCGCCGGCTTGAAAATAAATTCAAGCAATTGCTCGAAAAATGAAGGGGGTGGGAGCGGGCTTTGCCCCCGCTTTGATTTTTAAAGTGAAAGTTCGCTGGGTCCGGGGGGGGGGGGGGAAGGGAACGAACGCGAAAAAGACGGATCTCCAACCAAGTGTTTTGACATAAGAGCCAGCTTGAAAGGAAATGCTCGACGAACAAAAGCTGCCAGACAAAGAACCGAGGGATCCCAAGTGCTGTAACTACCGAACCACGTGTTGAACGGACGTGAGGTCATGCGGGTCTACCCCTACACGACATATCACACAAGCACAACAGGTCAAAGTCCTGAGTGAGAAAGCAACACACGGTGGTGTAAGCGAAGAACAAATCAGATTGTGTTTGTATTGTATTTGCCCCTTGCCTCTATATTTCCTCTCTTCCATTCGGAGTCGAAGCAGCTACGTCGAGTATTTCTTATAGTACTAACAATCTTGCGGGTTGCCCTCCAATGTATTGTGCAGGCTAAAACCACCCCGTACTTATTGGTCCGCAAACCCGTCAAGCTTTAAGCGAACTATCACTAAAAAGTCACATAAACTACAGCTAGGTCTACAACCAGTTGCTGAGTTTTCACCACTACTACTACACCTGCTGTTGCCAAACCTTCTCTTTCTACTATCCGACCCTCCCCCGCACGTCCTCCTCAACCTAAAAGAAAGTAAGAACGCATATTACAGACCGATACGAGCTGCATGGCAACCCCTGCTCAACATGCATGCGCGTGGGGGGCCCAAGGCTAAATTCAAGGCGAATTTCTTCTTGGTGTCGGTCGCAACACTTACAAACATGGCTAGCCGTAGTTAAAGTGTATAAGCATACCTACCACCCGCCTCACAGCCTCAATGGTCAACCGGAGACCCTAAAACACCGAACCTCTAAACCACAATAAACGCTAAAAACTTCACACTAGGAATTTCAAGCGAACTTTAACTCTAAAAACGTTTGTTTCTACCCGCAAACCTCTCTGAGCTATTCTACCCATAACACAACCTCTACTTAGAGCCATGGTGCGGACAATGGACCGGTATGGTTTACAGGGCAACTCCTGCTCAACTTGTAAGACGTGGGGAGCCCAAGAACACTCACCTATCCTGGTGAGAACTTGGTGTCGGTCACAAATTGTTTCGAACCTGACTCGCCAAAAACGAGCAAATAATGTGTACACGAAAGAAGCCATGCATGCCCCCAAAACCCACCCAGTACGTATCAGCTTTAAAAGAACCCATTCGACGAAGGTCACCCGGAGACTCTAAAATCCCGGATTCTCAAGCGAACTATAACTCTAAAAAGACGCAGACAGCGTGTTTTGGCGGTTGATCAGAATTCCTTACCTGAAGATGGCACACGGTAAAAATGCAAGTGGGAAAACGATCAACCGGCACGCACAAACAAAATAAAGCGCCTGTCTTTTTCTAATAATGCATCATTGTACTGACGGGAACATTGCCGGAACAACGGTTGCACATGAAAGAGAAAACCAAGTTAACGAAAAGGTACTCAAGCAAGCTTGCTAGTGTGTGAGACACCACCGCCTGCAACGCTTTGTTGGTGCTCAACATTAGTAGTTGACTGGGTACTGCGTGCACCTTAGGCCTTAAAGCAGGTTGCGCAGAAACAAACGAAGAGCGCTGTACAACTATTTTGGTACTAAGAATGAAGCTCCTGCTTCACCGCCCCTCTATTCAAACATTGCACTTTTTCACGCCATGCATTCCCCTCCCGTCCTCGTAGGTGCCGAAAATGAGAAGCCGCCGCAGCCCAAGCACAACCGCGCTGAATCAAACTCGTCTTTGATTTAGGCCGGCCCCTTGGATCAGCAGCAGCTGGGTGCGCGTCTGCTCGTGGACCTGCGACTGGGTGTACTGGCAACTGGTGGCACCTGCAACTGACCAGTGAGCCCTGCGACCGATGTATTAGCAACCGGTGGACACGGCAACAATGGAGTCTCAACTGGTGGGCACCTGCAGTTGGTGTACTGGATCCTCGTGGTGTAGTGGCCCCTGCAACTGGTGTCCCAACTGGTGGGCACCTGAAGCTGGCGTACTGAATCCTAGCGGGCCCTGCGACCGCCTGCACCTGGTACTAGCGATTGGTGTGCCCCAATTCGCCGAACTACCGTTCCCCTGCTGCCGCTCCTGCTGCAATCGTGAAGAACGATTGGGCCAGCAGGATAAGCACCCTACCAAGCTCGATAACCGAAACCTCGTAAACAGCACTTCCTCCTGACCGTCCGTTGTTGATGAGGCCACTACATTTCGCCTGTGTGTTGATGCACACGCAGTATCGGATGCCGGCTGGCCCTTCCCTCCATGACTTCAAGAGGCATTCCCATACAAGGGAAAGTGTGCTGCGTGGGAGGCCTGTTGCACGACTGTGATCCAGGTTCAACGACGGACGTGTGGCGGTGCAGAAGGTGACATCACCCGATCGAATCTCTGATTCGTCAGATTTTTGTCCATCCAGTCCGGGTTGAGCGACAATTGATCCGATGCTCTTTAGTAGCCTTAGACGGAGAACGACGTCCGTTTCCGGTCTAGATTTGGATCGCGGAAAAAGATTGAAGCGAACATGTGTGCGCGATTGATGCACGCTGGAGAGCAGTCGGACTTCACCGTTTGTTTACTGTTCACGTCCCTGCCCTTTGTACACACCCGTCGTTGCCACCGATTGGCAGTGAGGTTGAGTTTGGGAGGAGGAAGCTCGCTCTTGGCAACTAGTTGAGCACCCGATTCAACGCGAAGCAGTTGCTCAGCTGGAGGTAGCAAAATCGTAGCAAGATTGGTGTACTTTCCGTCCCTTGTGAGCACCGTCGTTGCCACCGATTGGCAGTGAGGTTGAGTTTGGGAGGAGGAAGCTGGCTCTTGGCGACAAGTTCAGCACCCGAATCGAAGCAAGGCCAAAAAGAAAGTGTTCCAAATCAGGCAGGGCTTACGCAGCTCTTTTGCCTTGGAGCTAAATGCCTTCTGAAAATCAGTACGTAGGGTCAGGCTAAAAATAAATAGAGCATAGGGGGCTCACCTGCCAGTGTTGCATGTCTTTGCCTCTGCCTTCTCTCCGGCCTCAACCCTCCAGTGTCGCGGTGGTAAGCAACAGCAGGATCTGCCGACCGGAATCCCCGGTACTGTGGTTGATTCCCCAGATGAATCTGCAGAAAAGATAGTACGTGCTGATAACGTACTAATTTCAGCACGTGTACACGTACTGATTCAGCATGTGTACAAGAAAGAAGCTAAGACGATTAACGTCGTGAAATCAGAACGTTCAGCATGCCGAACGTAAGGCCTGCAATCAGGAGAATGGGATGCGTTTTTGCTCGCAGCAACCTGGTTCTGCTCCAGTCGGCCTTCGCCGACGAACCAAGACATTGTCTCGCGTACTACCCGCCAATCCGTGCGTCCGCTTCGGCGCTCTTGGGGATCTTTTCCTTTTTTTCCCCTTCTTTTTCTTAACAAGCAGGACGCCGCCATTGCAGTGCAAGATCTCAAGGAGAAGCCCATGTAAATCTGGGTTCAGTGCCGGGCAAGTTACACACAAAAGACCCACATTTGGTGTTATCCAGCAAGCCCATACCCAAGTCCCACAGATGTGTAATTTTCCATTTTGGCGCCACCCGTTTGACATGAGGAAACCCCCCCAAAAATTTGTGGCACCTATTTCCAACTCCGACTGAAGAAGTCCTGTGTTTGCGGTTTTGGAAAACACCAACTTTGTAGTTGTATCGTTTCTCCCCCCCCTCTAGCCTTCGTCAATAAGCACCGGGCGGCCCCTCGAGTATTCTTAATGGTACATTCGTACTGAAAAGAGCATTTCCGGAACAGCGGTGCATATATTGAGCCAATTCACCCCCTGCCCGATCGAACGCTGCCGAGCGAGTGTAGTGTTGGCGGCATAATCTGCGGCCTTGTGGAACGTAATCGAGTTTAGTAAAGTGCAATCGAGCGAAAGATCTAGCGTCCCAGCACTAAACCAAGACTTTCCCACCAAGTGGGGGTTTCCAACCCTGTGTATCGGACCCACACAAACACTGGCCTGCGCAACACGTTTCTCCTCCCCTCTAGACTCGCAAGGGTGTCCTAGCGCCCCCTTTCATATACCAGGAGTTTTGTGTCAGCTAAAACCGACCAAAGCCTTCGTGGGCTTCGCATACCGATACAAACAGGAGCACTTCTCGTTGTAGAGTGTTCCTACGCCCGCCTTAGAAGTACGTGGCAGTAGTGAGGCGACCGGAAATTCCTCGGAGACATGGTCCCTGCACTCCAACTCGTCTCTCTCTCTCTCTCTCTCTCTCTCTCTCTCTCTCTCTGAAAAATGCTTTAGTTGCCAGGCCCCCCCAACTCCGGAAATGCTCTTTTCTTTCTTTTTTTTCTTCTGGTGTCGGCAGATCGAGGAAGGAACCGGGCACACCGCCCGCGCTTCACGAAAAAAAGGTTTCACAACACGAGACCAATCCGCTTCCACTTTATCCTAACCTGATGCTCTCGACGCTGTCTTTCTTTCATTCGGTGGGAATCTCCCGCAAAGCTGCAGGAAATCGCGGTCAACCTCTCCTTGTCAGACAAAGCAGACCAGAAAAAGCAGACACCATCGGAAAGCAAATTGATTTGCCCAAACAACCCAAGTATCCTGCACGTTGAGGTGCCTTTAGGATTCCCTCGCTGGATGGGGAGAACGGTGACTTTCCAGAAATCAGTACAGTTGTTGACAGCGTACCTACCCCCCCCCCCCAACCTGGGCTTCCTTTTTACCCCTGCAAACCCGTGAATAGGTGCTACGGGAGTATCTGGCAACCGCTGCTTAACACCAACGATTTAAAAGCTACAGTTTCTGTACTTTATTGGCTGCTCACGCGGCCGGTAAAGTGCGCCCGGAATTCATCCAGGACAAACACCCTCCATAACACAATAGCGGTACACATCCGCGAAAAGAACGCGGGCTACCCGTAGCTCCGTCAAAATGGACAGGATTAACGCCCTGATCCAGGAAGCGCGCGGGATGGCGGAACGCGCCAACCGCGACCAGCTGGATGCCGTTTTCGGCATCCTCGACGTCGCCACGACGCTGCTCCGGCGTCAGATCGAGGCGAACAGCGGGGAGCCGGCGCAACAACGGCCGCCACTGCAGCAACAGCAGCAACCGAAGCAGCAGCAGCAGCAACCGAGGCAGCAGCAGCCGAAGCAGCAGCGGCAGCAACCGAAGCAGCAGCAACCGCAGCAACAACCGCAGCAACAACCGCAACAGCAACAGCAACAGCAAACGCAGCAGCGCCGCCCGCAGGAGCAGCAACAACCGCAACCGCAACAGCAACAGCAACAGCAAACGCAGCAGCGCCGCCCGCAGGAGCAGCAACAACCACAACAGCGGCCCCGGCAGGGGTACGCGCCCACCTGGGCAGAAGTGACCAGGCGGCCCCCGCCACCCGGTAAAATCGACGCCGCCGACTGGGACGCGCCGGTACTCCCCTCCCCCGACTTCGAAGCTGTCGAAGCTGGCCTCTGGGTCGCCCCGAGCGCCGCCGCAGCCGAGGAAGCGAAGGGTCCCGCAGCAGATGCGGTGGACATCGCAGAGCGCGACGGGAAGCGGGTGCGCCCGGCGCCAGGCGGGCGGGAACAGGATATGTACCTGTGGGCGGGCGGCGGGCCGTATGCCAGCGGGGCCAGGTGAAGGTCCAGAAGATGCCCGTCGGCGCGGTGAAGCCGAACGCCGCGACGACGGTACTGGCCTTCATCGTGGCCAGGAAGCACGCCTCGCCGGAGACCTGGGAGTGCGTCGAGAGGGACCCGCGCACGGCCCTGACTCGCCTGTGCCGGAGGGCTGTCAAGACGGCCCTGAAGACGAAGGTCCGCGTCCCCGACGACGCCATGTGGGGCGTGGCGTCGCAGCAGGGGAGGCGCGAGCTGGTCGTGCGGGTGCCCCGCGCGCAGGCCGAAGCGATCCTGGCCAGCTCCGGCCGGGACGGCGGATTCTGGCGGTCGACGGAGAAGGCCTGCCGGGACGCCATGCCGGTGGTCGCCCTGCAAAAGGGGGTCACGAGGGCGGTCGCGCTGGCGGTAGCTGAGCGGGCAGGCGCGGCGGCAGCCGGTCTCGTGCTCACGGGCAGCCGCCTCCTCGTGCGCGCACGCAGCGGCGCTGTGCTGGAGGAGGTGCGTGCGGCGGCCGCCGAACACGCTGCTGCCCCCCTCGAGTCGAAGCCGCGCTTCCTCGTGGTGGGTGCGACGCCGCGGGAGCACGAGGCGGACGTCGAGTACGTCCTGCGGGAGGCCGGCTGGCAGGTCGACGTCGCCACGTCGTTCCTGCGAAGTGGGGCCCGGGTTTGCGTGGTGACGTCGGCGGCCGACCCTCCCTTCAGGGTGCTGCAGCGGGAGGGGGCACCCGACCTCCGGGTAAACCCGTACGACGGAGGTGAGCTGCCGAGGGAGCGGCGCAGGCGGCTCGCTGCCGCCCCCAGCGGGAAGCGGCGGATGCGGCTGCCGGCGGCGGAGGTGGACGAGCTACCGCAGCCGGCGGCCCCGCCAGCGGACGCGGCCGGACAGAAGAAGAGGAAGACGCCGGAGCCGGCAGCGGACGAGCCGGAACCCGCTGGGGACGATGTCCCAATGGACGGTGCAGAGGCGGGCGGGCACGTCCACGCCTTCGGGAGCCCGGCGAAGGCCACCGCCGGCTTCTCCTGCGCCCTATGCGGGAAGAAGAAGGCGAAGGGCCAGATCCGCACGACATGCGAGGGCTGCAACGTCGGCGCGTGCAAGGCGTGTGCGGGTTGACTGCCACCGCGACCCGTCCCCGGCGCCAGTTGTGGCCCCGCCAGGCCGATGCAGGCCGCCCAGCGCGTGAGTCCCAGCACGCAGTTCGACGATGGAGCAGGCGAAGGTGGTGGCGATCCCTCTTCTTCTTCTTCTTCTTTTTGCCCCCCTCTCTCCCACAATGCGCCAGGCCTCATTAGCCCGGGAAATTTACCCGCAGCGCACAAACAATCCCCCCACAAAGGCCAGCGTGCCTGCGGGGGGGGCCCTGTCAGGGTGGAGGGAGCAATCCCCGGACTAAGCTTCCAGACGGTCCCTCGGGATCTTCTGGACAGACTGAGCCGAGTACCCGAGCTTGGGCCGAAAGCCACTTGGAGGAGGCTGGGGGGAGAACAAAGCAGAGAGACCCAGCAGTGGGGACACGCCTACCGACAGGGCGGACCCCCGGTCAGACTGGAACGGGGTATCCCCGAGGGGCCCCTGAAAGAAGCGGCGGATCTCATACGTGACCGTCTCGGGTGGGAACCGGACCAGTTGCTGGCCAACTGGTACCGGAGGGGAGTGGGGATCAACCCCCACAAAGACCAGAGAGAACTGGGTCCGAGGGTAGCGACCGTATCGCTCTTGAGCGACACGGTCATGGAGTGGGAGAGGGGGAGCCGGAGAGTGAGAACCCCCCTGCCGGTCGGCACACTGTGCCACATGGAAGGCGAGGCCAGGAGCCTGTGGACACACGGGATTCGTCCCGATGATGTCGCACGCGACCGGGTCTCGCTCACCTACAGGGCCGTGCGCGAGGCCGCCTCCCAACGTTTGCAAGGCCGGGACACCCCGCAAGAAACTCCCCCCATGCCCCCCCCGCCCCGCCCTCAGGCGTCCTCCCCACCCCCCCAGCAACAGTTCAGCCCCGCGCCACGTACTGACTTGTGTAATCGCCAAAGAACTCTTATATCTATTAAGGAAACTACTAGACAGCAGCTGTTAAGCGCTGGAGACATCGAACAGAACCCGGGCCCCGGCCGCACGGAGATGAAGTTCGCGACGTTGAACGTAACTAGCTTACTTCAATATCTCCCTGCGGCCGACGCGGTGGAAGCGGATCTTCTCTGCTGCCAGGAGGTGACACTCCTTCCGTGCAAACGGGCGCAGGTGGAGGAATACCTGCGGAAATGGTGCTGCCACTGGGGCCTGCCGCCTCCCGGAAGACTCTGTAGGAACTCCGGTAGTCGCTCGACGGTGAACGCCGCGAACGGAGGGCTCTCCACTCTAGTACTGAGACCGATACCGGCGTACGATACGATGACGGCGCTCTCGCACGCAGCAATACGGTCCCCGGACCGAGTGAGCCATACGGTAGTAGCAACAGGGGCAGGCAACACGTTCGTGCACGTGTTCAATGTCTACTGCCCTTCCGGAAACGGGAGGGCGGAGAGCGAGGAGCGTGAGGACATGCTGGAGAAGATCCTCTTCGCAGCGGCAGATAGCCTCGGTGACGTCCCCATAATGGTGATGGGTGACCTGAACACAGAAGAAGACCGGTCCCCTGTGCTGCGGAAGGCACTAAGGAACGGATGGTCCGACGCAGCGGAACTGCACCATGCGCGTACCGGTGACACACCACCACCACCGACCTTTACCAGCGCCCGGACGACAGGCACGAGGATCGACCGCATACTCCTCAACCGAATAACGACGGGGGCTTTTCGTCAATGCGTCACCACCGCGGTGAACGTGCCGGGACACCGGCTCGTGACAATGACCCTGGACATTGCGGCGCTGCGCCAAATCGTGTGGCGATTTAAAGTACCGCGGGAAATCCCTACCGAGGGGGGACCCAAGTGGGGCCTCTCGGACACAGAAGCTAACAGGGAAGCCGTACAGAGACTGACCAACTCCGATTTCGCAGAACGGCTGGCAGCACAGCGAGTGGAAGAGGCCTGGCTCGAGTGGTCACGAGTCAGTGAGCAGTACTTGCAGGATGCCTTCGGAATCCCTGCGGAAGAAAGGGGAAGGAGTACCGGCCGGGGGATAAAGACGTCGCCTAAGAGAGTCTGTATCACGGCAAGCACTGCGAGCGACGGGTCGGGGGCGGCGAACAGCAGGCAGCTACGGCTCCGGAAAGCCATCCACAGGATGGAACGCATCTGCAGCTACCTTGCGCAGCGACGCGGGCCGGAGGCAGTTCCGCATGAAGTATCCCGTTGCTGGCAGAACAGCAGACGGCTGGCACAGGCGTGCATGAAAGATGGCCAAGGGACAGAAGGATTCCCGGATCATGAGGAGGCGAAGCAGCTTCTCACGGCATTGCGGGAAGAGACGAGTAGACTCGGAAGGGAAGGATCGGCGGCCAGGTTTACGAAGTACCGAGACAAGCTGAACGAGAGGGCCGATGCGAGCAGACGATGTCTGACAACCATCTGCGCCGGACGCGCTGAGCCGTCGGGGGTGTTGCGAACGGGGGCGGGAGTGACTGCAAATGTTGACGAGATGGACGAGGCGCTGAACACTGCGTGGGACCCTATCCTGCGTAAGTACAAGGACGGGCCAGAGCCGGAGTACGAGCCGTTTCGGGATCGGTTCCAGGATCACATCGGCCCACACTTGATGGAAGCCGGAACAATCACGGGGGAGGAGCTGCGAATTCTGCTGAGGAAGAAGCCGAAGAAAAGCGCGTCAGGGGTGGATGGCTGGCGCATGGCTGAACTGCGGGAGTTGCCGCTCCCCCTGCTGAATGCACTTGCAGACGTCATGAACCTGGTCGAAGCGACTGGGGACTGGCCGGCAAGCATGACAACTGCGCTGGTGTCGATGGTGCCGAAAGATGAGAGCCAAGACCCGCTGCACACGAGGCCGATAACCGTCACGTCCGCCGTGTACCGCTTGTGGGCCTGCCGCAGGCTTGCGGACATTGTCCTGTGGCAGGAGGGGTGGATCGAAGAAGGACAGAAAGGCTTTCGGCCGGGCCACCGGATCGAGGACGTCTTGATGGAGATAGGGCTCGAGGTGGAGGACGCCTTGCTGGACGGAGAGCCGCTCTACGGAGTGGCGCTGGACTTCCGGAAGTGTTTCGACATGGTCCCGCGAGAGGTAGTGCTACGCCTGGCTGAGGACTTAGGACTGCACGGTCGGGTTCTCAAGCCGCTGAGGGCGATTTACAGTCTGCTCGCAAGACGCTTCAAGTTGCCGCTAGGGGTGGGCAGGGAGTTTAGTGTGACCAACGGTATCCTTCAAGGGTGCCCTGTGTCCGTCATACTCATCAATGCCCTGCTGTCGGTAGTGATGAAAGCGGTCAAAAAAGAAGCTGAGGGTGTGAGTCCTAAGTCGTACGCGGATGATGCCACACTACTGTCCAGGCTGTCGGAGGCCGCACTGCAAAAGGGAGTCGACATTGTTGACGAGTTCTGCACACTCACCGGAATGCAGCTAAACCTCGAGAAGACCATCGCATTCTCGACGAGGCAGAGGCACCAGTCGACGCTCAGACTCCGAAGCGGAAATGCGCTGCTGCGATTTAGCAAGTCCGTCACGTGTCTGGGGGCCCTAGTCTCAACGGCGAAGAACAGAAAGGAGAGGTCCGACTCTAAGAGGGTAGAGAGGGCGGCGGCCCTAGCGGAGGGCCTCCGCCACGCGCCATTCCGGTACGAAAAGCGGGTCCGTATTGTGCAGTCGAATGTGTTGCCGGCAGCGCTATCGGGCTGCTCCTTCGCGCCGGTGTCAAAGGTGGCGATGAAGCGGTTGACGACGTCGGTGATGGGTCTGATCTGGGGTGGAGCAAACCCGAAGCGCGCGAGAGAAATGGTCCTGAACTTCCAGGAGAAGGGCCACCTGACGGACCCCGGTACGTGTTTAGCGTACCGGGTGACGACGGCGTTCTACGCGGCGTGCGAGAGGCTGCCGCGACTGCTACCTCTGATGGAGAGTATCCGGGGGCGGTACGCCGAGGGGGACCAACCCCTCGGCCCAGTCGGGCTGGCGATGAGGAGCATGGAGGAGTGTGGACACATATGGGAGCCTGGGCCCCTATCTCGCACGCTACGACGGAATGGTGCAGTGTTCGACCCGCTGGCCTCGTCGCCCTCGAAGAGGGGGCACGAAGTGAGGGCGGACCTGAGAACGAGGACGTGGGCCCGACTGATGGCGAGAAGGCCAGGATATCAGGGGCTGGAAAGAGCCGACTTGGAGCGCACGAATGCGTTCTGGAAGACGAGGGAATGTTCCGCGCACACGGCGAAGCTAATTCGAGTTGCGATTGCGGGGGGTGTGAACACGGCGGAGTTCACGTCGCGGATGAGGCAGGCTGGAGCTGAGCCGCAGGCGCCCAGCTGCAAGCACTGTGGGAGCGGCGTGACGGAGAACGAACAGCATATCTACTGGGACTGCGACGCATACTCACACATTCGCCGGCGGGAAGCACACGCCGGGCTGATGGCGGCCAACCGAACCGAGTGGCCTCGATGCACGCTAGAACATGGTGTGGTTGTACCGGGGAACGCCCACTTATCGAGGCGGCTCCAGGAGATGATGGCTGAAATCCTTGCGGAACGTGCAGGACGTGGCTGGGTAGCCAGGAACCCCACGACCCCCTGGTCGAGAGCGGATGCGATGCCTGCCGAGAAATTTGACCACCCCTTTGCGCGGATTGCCCCGGCATGGACGTGGGGACTACCGACGTTTTATGCGTTGGTAGCGTGGCTGTCTGACATGCAGTGGACCGAGAGCGGGCAGGCGTCAATGCTAGAGCTTGCGATCGACTTTGAACTCTTCTCGGGCCTCAGCATGCCGCTGCACGGGAATGCGCCGAAGGGGGTGAGAGAACGGGGAAACGTCCTGCGCTGCATGATGAGCGCGTTGGACAAGCTGGCGGCACAGCAAGGGCTGGGAAGCTGCATGAGAGGGGAGAGGGTGTGCCCGACGACGTCGCTGTCGTTCATGGGCATCTCGGGGATATCGGGTGTACGGCCCAGGCCACGCTTTCGCGAGGCACACACGGGGACGATACTTGAGGAACAAGTGAAAGGAAGCGATGTAGGGACGCAGTGCCCGGCGTACCCTGACTGGACGATCGGGAGAGCGGCGAGGTGGGCCCTGCCTGCCCCACCACAACTGCACCCAGACCCCGTGCATATGCCGGGTGTCGATATAGAGAAGGCACTCGTCACGTGCGCGACCCATCACAAAGGGAAGTGTGAGGCGTGCAGAGCACTCGTCCGAAGGGACGTGCCCACGGTAGAGATGTGCTGCCGGCACCATCACCACGCGAACGATGGGCAGCCGATCGCGGTGTGCGCAGAGCACAGCACGACGAAGTGCGGCGAGTGCAAGACGGCGGCGGCGTGTTGCCGCAGCGGGCATCATGCCTGCCGCACGCATGGCAGAGGAACCTGCCAAGAGTGCAAGAGGCTCCCTACGCTGACGCAGAGGCGACCGGCGGCATGTTGCCGCCGCGGCCACCACCAGTCCAACGAACCGAACGTCCCGTCAACCCCCGGACGCAACAAGAAGAAGAGGCCCTCCTCACCCACCCAGGTGGGCGTACAACGGGGAACGCCAGTTGGAAAGCGAGCGGCGCAAGCGCCGCCCGCGGCAACGAAAAAGGAGACGGCGACGACCGGACGGGCGACCAAAAGGCCGCCACCAACGCCAGGAACCAGCGAACGACCAGCGCTGAAGAAAAGGGTGCTAGGCACCCCGAAGGAAGGCCCGATCGCCGGCCGCAAGCGGAAGAAGACGAAGGCGACCACCCCCGACTCAGGGGTGCATCGAAGGAAGAAGAAGGTACCGAGGGCAAGCAGCTCTCAGAAACGACCGGGGACCACGGGCACACCAATGCCCTCGAAAGTTGAAAACGGACACACGTGCCCGCCCTCGTACTCGCCGACTCAGTCTCTGGAATCGCAAGAAAGCCAAACCCCGCTAGCGCCACAAATGCTCGACCTTGACGACGCAATGGCAGGTGACGACGTCATCCGATAACCTGACTTTCAAGGCAGTGCATGCTAATCCATGTGGTTCATGTACTTAAAAGAACTCAATGCTTAACAGTGCTCACGTGGGCGGTGTCTTCGGACAGCACCTCGTGATGTTCGCATCACAAAACAAAGAAGACAGTGAAATGGTCGTTACCTGGTCGGGTTTCGCTCGCGACCGTTTCCTGAACAATCCTTCACTAAATCCGCGGTTAAATAACCTGGCCTCAGTGGTGCAAGCACCACGCGCTCTTCAAACCCAAGAAAAATCGAATAACCCCCACCCCCCCCCTAGGGCTAAGTTGGATGGAAACGCCGTTTCTTTTAGTTTTTTCGAAATATGGAAACGGAAACGGAAACGGAAACGGAAACGTTTCCGTTTCTTTTAAAAGAAACGCCAGAAGGCTCCTCGTGCTGAGGGGTCCTATAGGATACCACTTCGCGGGTCCTTCTGTGTGTCCGTCGGGTGTCCGTTTCCAGCCAAATTTTGGCTTTCCTTTCAGAGGGCGGGATCACCTTCTTCTTTTGATCTACCAGCGGGCACTTCTCTTCCTCCGTCTTCTGGCGGGCTCTCTGACTCTTCAGGGCCCTTCCTGGGCTGTTCTTCGACTTGGCTCGGCCCCTTCTTGTGTGTCGTCGCGGCCTCGTTTGTGCAGAGCAGTCGCCGGTGCTCACCGCTTTCTTTCGTCGGCGATCTGACACGAGCAAATAGGTAACCACAAGCTAATGATGCAGAATGTCGTCACATGTGGATGTTTTCTGACACCAGATTCCACGCTTCTGTGCCTACCACTTCGTCTTCTGCTGCTTCCAACCCACGTTCTCATGTGAGTGGGGCTTGTTGAATCTGCCGTCCTCTTCTGCATTGTTGGTGGTTTCTTCCTGCCGTCGTTGTCTATGCTCCGACAACACCGCCCCTTCCGGTGACGGTTGCCACCCGTCGTCGTATGCAAGGTGCACTGTGGCAAGCGATGTTTAACGCACACATTACTGCGTGGCCATCGCTTTTCTGGCAGGTTCAACATTGCCCCGGCATACGTGTGCCCTTCTCACCTCCTGATGCTGATTGCACTCCCTCTTTGTCTTACACCGCCGAAAGACCCCGGTCTTGTAGCCTGTGGCGCTGAACGATCGTATCTGTAGAGTCTATTATTGGAAGCGGATGTGCTTTCCCGATCGTCTTCAGCGCGTTGGCCAACGCCTCGCATAACAGAGCATCGTCGCCACAACAGCCATTGGTGTAAAGAGCTGCAGACCTCAAAGTCAGCACAACCGGATGCGTGTGGTTGCGTCTGCTCCACGCGGTCGCAACTCTTATGCTTCTTTCCTCCCTCTTTTCGGAGCCTCCTTGTCCATGGTTTCCCACTGGATTGCGGGGTCCGCCGTTCGGAACACATTTCCGGTCGGACCTTCAGCCAGTATACTAGTGGCATACCAGCCGTTTCTTTTGAAAAGAAACAGCGTTTCCATCCACCGCCAAAAAGAAGGAAACGGAAACGGAAACGGAAACGGAAACGTTTCCAACGTTTCCATCCTACATAGCCCTAGGGCAGTGAAGCTGGTAAACGTTGAGTAAACGCGTTTACTCCAAAATGAGTAAACGTAAACGTTTCTAAACGGTAAACGTTTACGTTTACTCGCGGTAAACGTTTACTCGCCTACAGAGCACGGTTAGACCATACTTGGCCTCCTGGCACAATCCACGTTCCATCAGGCTGTCCATCTCTTTTATGGCGGTGCCAAGCATCACCCCACCGAGTTCTTCGGGCGTTGGGGATGATAGAGATCCCATGGTGGTAGCACACACCCGCCTTCGTCGTCAAGCTGAAGGCAGCAAGAAAAACGAGAAAGCCAAGACGAAGCAGCTGAATATGGTGCCATTCCTCACTCGAGCGACCACTGCAGTGGACGCCCACGAAGCCATCAGGGACTTCTTCTACGAAGAAGCCATCGGGTTTAACAAGGCTACTGGTCGTTCGTTCCTGACCGTGGCTTCAGTCCTGTGCGGGCGCAGCCGCCAATGCTGCTGCCTTGGCCGAGCAGGTGCTCAGGAGAGGCGGTGGAGAAGGCCTTATCGCAGAACTTGCAGGTTACCTTGCGCATCTTCGATCCGGGTGCTTCCGTGAATGTCACCCCCTCCCGGCGTCTCCTTTGCGCTTGTTCGCCATTTGTGACGAAAGGTCCGTCCGGATATTTTACTTAGTTGCCCCTCTTCCTTGATAGATTGCGTTTCCAGTGGATGCCGCCCTTGATACAGTAAACGCTTACACAACGTTTACTCAACGTTTACTCAACGTTTACTCCAAAATGAGTAAACGTTAACGTTTATAAACGGTAAACGTTTACCGTTTACCTGGAACACTGCCGGCCCCCCCCCCCCGGGGTAAGTAGCGCCTGAACACGAAACTAAGATTTTCCCCCCGGGTCGGGGTGTTTTATTTCTGGAAGGGTTCGGTTTTGGGGTCGGTTTCGGGTTCGGTTTTGAAACCGACCCCGAAACCGACCCCAAAACCGACCCCAAAACCGAACCCAAAACCGAACCTTCCAGAATTAGATTTGGAAACCGAACCCAAAACCGAACCCGAAACCGAACCATCCAGAAATAGTTTTGGAAACCGAACCCAAAACCGAACCCGAAACCGAACCATCCAGAATTAGTTTTGGAAACCGAACCCAAAACCGAACCGAACCCGAAACCGAACCTTCCAGAATGAGTTTTGGAAACCGAACTTGGAAACCGAACCCAAAACCGAACCCGAAACTGAACCGAAACCGAACCGGGAAGCCGACCCACGAAACCGAACCCAGTGCCTGATAGACCGAACCCAGAACCGAACCAATGCCCGATAGGAAACCGGACTCGGAACCGAACCCGATAGACCGAACTCGGAACCAAACCCGATAGACCCAACTCGGAACCGAACCCGATAGACCGAACTCGGAACCGAACCCGATAGACCGAACTCGGAACCGAACCCAGAACCGGGGAGGACGGTGGGCTAACAACCCAAGGCAAGGTGACAACAGACGGAATCTGCAGCTCCACATTACATCACGCAAGAAATGGCTGATTGACGGAGACCCAGAAATCCCGGAATCTCAACGAACTTGACTCTAAAAGTTAGTAGTTGGCAGCGTACTACGCGAAACTTACCAAAGCAGGTGAGTTCCGCGAGTGCGCAACGAACAAAAGGACCTTCGGGGGTTTTGCGATTTTGGGGTCATTCTTGGTGGGATGTAGAACGCAACCAACACGGCAAAGGCGGGCTGGAGGGGGGGTTGGGGCGTTGTCCTGATGAAGAAGGGGAAATCGAAGGCGAGGCATGGCGCGGGACCCTCCGCAGCGAGCAGCTCCGAAATGGACGAGCTTGCGCAGATGATGGCCATGATGATGGGCGTGGGGGGCATGGGTGGCATGCCTGGCACGATGGACCCAGCGGCCATGTTCGGCGGCATGCCCGACGACGACATCCCGCCCACGACCGGCAAGGGCCAGCGGAGGGTAAACGGCAGGGGCGGCACCGGGAAAGGTGGAAAGGCGGCAACCCGCGGCAAAGGCGGGAAGCCGTCGTCCCGAAGGCAGCAGCAGCAGCAGCCCGGCGCTGACGGCATGGAAGACGAGCTGGCGATGATGATGGCAGCCATGATGGGAGGCGACATGGCCGCCGCTATGATGGGCAAAGGCAAAGGAAACCCGGGGGGAAAGAAGGCGCGTGGCTCCTCGAGGTACCGCGACGACGATTCCGACGACGACGACGAAGACGACGACCTTTCGCCAGTCCTCAACATGCTTCCGAAAGACGTGCGCGACACACTCCTCGCCCAGTACGGTCCCGACGAGCTTCCCGGCGTTCTGGAAGAGCTGCTTTCTCGTATGCGCTCCACTTTCAATTATTAGACAACTCTGTGTGGCAGCAGTCAGTTGTGAGACTGGCAGGTGAGCAGCGTCACCTCCCCTAGCGAGCTCTCGGATCAAGCTGCGTCTGATGCAGCTGTTGTATGGATCGCCTACATACACTCAGCCGCGCGTGCCTTCATTGCGAAGGTTACCGCTGCGGCCTTCTGGGTGGCAGCTGTGTCAGGTCAAGTAGCGAGATCTGAGGCCCTGTGATGGCTGAGTGCACACCTAAGCAGGGCTGCATCCTCGTGTTGTAGCCGTGTTGTGTATAAGGCTTCGTGGGGGCCTGGTCAACCACCTCATCACTACAGGGCACAAACCTTTCTCGACAGTGATTGGACAGTCGGGATTGCCGGGGGCGGGTCTCCATGAAGAGAAAAGTAAAGCAAGACCTGCCCCCTGCGCCTGCTGTCTCCGGCTGCTTCGGCAGACGACACATACTACTACTACTACTACTAGACAACTCTGTGTGACAACCGCTGCGCTCTACTTTCAGTTTTTCAGACAACTCTATGACAACCGCATCCTCGTGTTTTAGCCGTGCTGTGTACAAGGCGTCGTGGGGGCCTGGTCTAGGTAGTAGTAGTTTTTTGAACTTGATAAGCAGCAACACTCTGTGACGATAGACTGCACCATAGTAGTAGTATTGTCGTCTGCCGAAGCAGCCGGAGACAGCAGGCGCAGGGGGCAGGTCTTGCTTTACTTTTCTCTTCTTCATGGAGACCCGCCCCAGGCAATCCCGGCTGTCCAATTTCGTCGTCGCGAAAGGTTTGTGCCCTATAGTGATGAGGTGGTTGGTGGCACCGTAGAGTCCATGGTAAACAAATAAAACTCAAAATACCGTCACCAAAAGGCATGAGAAGACGCTGAAAGTAAATAATGTTGTCGACAACGAAAAGCAAAAGCATAAACGAAAACTACGCGTTTCTTTTGTACAACAGCACCTGCTGTTGTAGGAAATCCTTGAGGAGGCTGCCAGTTGCGACATCTCAAAGGAGGTAAATGTGCTCTGTACGCCCACCTTGGCTCCTTTGGACTTCCCCTTCGAACGGACAGGAGTTCCAACACACACCCACACCACACACACAGAGGGCGGCCTGGGAGCTCTCGGCGAGATGGGCCTGGAAGATATGCTCGCAATGGGTCTTCTCGGTATGGGCATGGATCCGGAAGCGGAAGCCGAAGAGTTTTTGGAAGTATGCTATTCGTTCTCTCTCTCTCTCTCTCTCTCTCTCTCTCTCCTCTCTCTCTTCTCTCTCTCTCTCTCTCTCTCTCTCTCTCTCTCTCTCTCTCTCTCTCTCTCTCTCTCTCTCTCTCCTCTCTCTCCTCTCTCTCTCTCTCTCTCTCTCTCTCTCTCTCTCTCTCTTCTCTCTCTCTCTCTCTCTCTCTCTCTCTCTCTCTCTCTCTCTCTCTCTCTCTCTCTCTCTCTCTCTCTCTCTCTCTCTCTCTCTCTCTCTCTCTCTCTCTCTCTCTCTCTCTCTCTCTCTCTCTCTCTCTCTCTCTCTCTCTCTCTCTCTCTCTCTCTCTCTCTCTCTCTCTCTCTCTCTCTCTCTCTCTCTCTCTCTCTCTCTCTCTCTCTCTCTCTCTCTCTCTCTCTCTCTCGGAAAGTCAGCGCGATAGCGATGACAACGAGAACACGAAAAAATGACAGGAGGGTGGGACCGGGCCCTGGGACTGCTAAGGCGTGACAAACCGCTGCTCAGCTCACAGGCCGAAAAGGGGATAGGAGGATGCCGACTACGTGGACGAAGGAGAAGGCGACGGAGGTGTTGCAGCGTACCGGGTGGACGGAGGAGCGCAGGCTCGGGACGGAACCGGCGGGATTCAGTCGCGACGATCGAGCTGTCAGGCGTGTCCGAGAGACGCTGGCGGAGGCAGGGGATCCGTTGCTGACGGCGCGCGCCGCAGTGGAGCGTCTGATGGGCGTTGTGACGCCGGGCGCCCTCGTTGCGTGGCAGCTGCACTGGCTGATTGCGCATTTGCCGCCCAACCACATCACGCAGGAGGCGCTCGTCGCGAAGGGATGTTGGGCCGAGGCGGAGGCGGACCCTGACGAGGACGAGGACCAGGAGGTTGAAGTGCTGACCGGTGAAGGTTCTCCGTCGCCCTTCCGGGAGAGACCGAGTGAGGAGGCGGGTGTGCGGGCCGAGGCGCAGGGGGGTTTTCGCGCAGACGTCCGCGACCCCGGGTCGTGGCACCGCTTCGCGCCGGGGGAGGTGAAGGCGCAGTGGAGACGATTGCTGCGCGAAGCTGGCGTCGGAGGCGGGGCGCAGGAGAGGGAAGTGGCGTTCCTCGCACTGCTGGCAGACAGGATGGCGGACTTGTTAAAGGAGACGCGGACGCCCGCCGCCCTGTCGTGCGCCGAGGCGGTGGCGGCGCGGCTGACGACGCACCAGCTCGCGGTGCAGAAAGGCTGGGGGCGCGCTGCTGCGTTCTCGGACGCGATGTTGGGGCCGCTGCTACTGAGCGAGGGCACCGGCGCGGAGGGGGACCGGGAGGACGTGCCGGCGTTCATGCGCTCGGCGATGCAGGCGGCGGCGTCGGTGCCAGCCGCCAGCAGCCGGAGCGCGGCCGGCCGGTGGGCGGCCGGTGGTGGGACGCGCAGCTACGGAGGGCGAGGAGCGGAGCTCGGGGGTCTGCGCTGCTTTCGCTGCGGAGAGCCGGGACACTTCATGCAGCGGTGCCCATCGAGGCGTTGATGGTGAGGCCGCGGTTTGTTGTGCACCCGGACGTGCGGCACGTGGAGACGGCGAGGGGCATCCTGGCGCGGGCGCTGTCGGGGGGGTACTGGGACCGCATGGGCAGCGTCTACGCGCAGCTCGCGGCGTATCGCAACGCGTGCGGTCAGCCGCCGTCGTGGGCGACCACGGTTGTGCTGTACGTCGCCGCCCAGATGGATCGCGGTCTCCTTCCCTCCACTCTGCTCAACTACACCAACACGGCGGTGTCGGCGTTGCGCAGGGTGGGCGTCGAGGTGGCGAGCGACGTGCTGATTGTCGACCTGCGGCGGGCCCTCGGGAAGATGGGCGCGAGGAGGCCCACCAGACAAGCAGTGCCGATTACGGAAGGGGATTTTTGGGCGGCGGTGGAGGCGGAGGCGGACGAGAAGGTACAGCTGTTACTCGTCGTGATGTGGTGCTCGGCATGTCGATACGCGGACGCGATGACGTTGACGCCCCAGATGGTGCTGCCGGAGCCGAGCGGGACGCACTTTGTGGTCTGGTTCGCTGGGTCAAAAAGCGACCCGTTCCACGCGAGCTCGGCGGTGGCGCTCGTGGTCCCGGAGCCCTACAAGGCAGCGCTGCAACGCTTGCGCGTGGTGACGTCTGTGGGATCCCCGATGTTTGGAGACGTGAAGGTGGGGCGGATCATTCGGGCAATGAGACGCGTAAAGGAGGCGTACAGCGCGCACTCGGTGCGACGTGGCGCGCTGACGCACTTGCTCCGACGTGGGTTCTCGCCGTTGGAGATCCTGAAGATCTCACGCCACGCGTCTCTGAAGGACTTGGTGCGGTACCTTCCCCTTGCGGAGCTCCCGGCCGCGTTGGGAGTCGTTCCTATGTCGACGGAGCTGGCCACCAGGTCTCGCTGAGGCGTGAGGCGGCGCGCTTGAGGGCGGGGATACGGCGGTGGTTGGCGGGTGGGGTCGAGGCGTGGTACGACGACGAGCCGGCGCCGTCGGAGTCGTCGGTGTACTCGTCGACGGCCTCGCTGCCAGGCTGTAAGGTGCCGGCCGCTAGGGCGGCGAGCGGTCTTCCCCTTGCAGATGTCACACGAAACCGTGTCGACCTCCGGGCTCTCGGTCGGATGGACGTGGTCGGGAGGTTCCGTGAGGTGTTGCCGATGTTGGAGGACGTCGGGGCGTTCGAAAGTAGGCTGAAAGCCGGGTGCGAGGCAGGGTTCGAGGCGGTGTCGCGCGACATGGAGCGGCACCGGAACTCGATGAAGGCCTTCGGGGTCGCGGACGACGCACAGGTCCCCCCGCTGTTCGCCATGCGGGCTTTCACGACGCCGAAGAAGGACGGGAAGACGTCTCGCCTCGTGGTTGACGCGCGGCCCATCAATGCGGCGATGGATCGGCCGCCACCGATGGACCTGCCGAGGATGCGGGAGCTCGTAGCCGACGTGAAGCGCCACCGGTACGCGATGCAGTGCGACGGCAAGTCGTACTTTTACCAGTTCCCGTTGGACGCGGGTATTTCGCGTTACTTCGGAATTGGTATGAAGGGACGACACATGCAAATGCGCGCGCTATGCATGGGCTGGTCCTGGGCACCCTGCATCGCGCAACGGGCGTCAAACGTGTTGGTCCGGGGACTGGGCCTCGCATGGCTGGACAACTTTCTCGTCCTTGGACAGACGCGGGGCGAGGCGGAACGGAGGGTGGCCGAGTTCCGTGGGAGGATTGAGGAGGCTCGAGTCGAGGTGCACCCGGAGGGAGGCGGTAGGCTGTGGGAGGTCACGTCTCGGTTTGTGTGCGTCGGGGTCGAATTCGACTTGGAGGCGGAGGCGCAGAGGCACCGGCTTGACCCGGCGTGGGTGGGACGGTGGACCGGGTCGGGCGCACTGAGGCGGGTGTTGGCGGATCGAGCGTCAGCGAGGGATTTCGCCGAAGTCTTCGGCGGGGCCATTTGGGCGACGGGTATACTGTCGATTCCTCGCTGTCACTTCGCCGCACTGCTGTCGTTCGCATCGAGGGTGGGCGGGAGGATGGCCGGTGAAGACGCGGACGCGTGGGAGCGAGGCGTGACCGTGACGCCTTCGGTGAGGAGGGAGCTCGGAGCGCTGAGGCGAATGGTCGAGCGGAACGAGTGGGTCGGGAAAGGCGGAGAAGACGCGCATGAGGAAGCGCTCTGGACGGACGCGAGCTCATGGGCGTGGGCGGCGTTGGTGGAGGTCGGTAACATGGCGGTGGACGGAAGGCAGGGTGTGTTCGGTTGCGACCTCTCTAGTGCTCACATCAACCTGAAGGAGATGTGGGCGCTAGCGGAGGGAGTGACGCAGATGTGCTGGACGCCGGGGACGACGACGTGCCGCGTGGACAACGCGGCAGTGGTTGGCGCGGTTGCGAAAGGGAGTTCTTCATCCTTCGTTGCAAATCGTGTGCTTTCCCGGATACTGCGCATTGCTGAACGTAGACGAATTACCCTGCGTCCGCAGTGGGTCCCGTCGGCGGAGCAGTTGGCGGACCCATACACGCGCGGTGTGCAGCTGCCAGACTTCCCTGTGCCGCTTCGCGGTTCCTAACCCGGCACGGAATCTCTTTTTGTTTTGTGTTCTCGGAAAGTCAGCGCGATAGCGATGACAACGAGAACACGAAAAAATGACAGGAGGGTGGGACCGGGCCCTGGGACTGCTAAGGCGTGACAAACCCGCCCCTGTCCCCCCCAGGGAACCCGGTCCGAGACTAGCCAGCCCCCGGCACGGAATCTCTTTTTGTTTTGTGTTCTCTCTCTCTCTTTCTCTCTCTCTCTCTCTCTCTCTCTGTACCCTGTACTTCTTACCTCGGGCTTATTTCGGACCGGGAGGGGAGTTGCTGTGTGCTCCTGCGGTCTTTGTGGTTTTTCGTACTTGACCAACAGGTTCACCCCCCCGCACGCCAAGTCCGCCCTTCGGTATAAGTTCGTCCAGAACTTCACTCACTGCGTTCACGAAGTTCTTGATCCGAACTTCTCACCTCGGGCTTATTTCGGACCGGCC
This sequence comes from Diplonema papillatum, assembly GCA_030068145.1. NCBI lineage: Eukaryota > Euglenozoa > Diplonemea > Diplonemida > Diplonemidae > Diplonema > Diplonema papillatum. Next base: position 33,932 of record JAPJBO010000697.1, read on the forward strand.
GCGTTGCTGCCCTCAAACCTCGCACTCGTGTGCTTGCTAACAAGAAAAGCCAGGCACCGGGATCTTTCTGACGAGCACGCAACCCGGTGAACTTAATCAAGAGTCGAAGATTGGCGTCGAAACTTCCTGGCTTTTCACGCGTAGCAGAACGACCACACCCTACCCAATCCCAAGCACCCCCTAAACGCGTTAGGGTACTTCACAAGGTTTCACAACGGAGTGACACAACACCCGAAACGAGCTGCACCCTCTCCCCGCCATACTCAAGCCTCCACGGTCAACCGGAGACTTTAAAATACCGACCTTCTAATCCACAAATAACGCTAAGAAAGATAAACGGCAAACCAAGCTAGACCACTACTTGTGCCACGAAGCTGGGGCTTCGCTGGCGTATCGTGGCTGGAGGATCTGAAGGTCGTGCAGAGAGAAGCAGACGTGCTCAAGTTGACGTTGGTGCAGAGGGAGTCGAAGGCGGAGAACCGGCCCGTTGCGGCGGACCTCCAGAAGGCGTACCACGAGGAGGACGTGGTGCCCGCTTTTCTCCGCCGGGGGTTCCAGGCAATGCGGAAGGCGGACGAGCAGCCAACGAAGCCCGCCCGGTCTCGGGGGTTACCACAGACGAGGCGCGCTGCTCCCCACAGCGCAGCCCCCCTTCCGCAGGCGGACGAGCAGCCAACGAAGCCCGCCCGGTCTCGGGGGTTACCACAGACGAGGCGCGCTGCCCCTCCCCACAGCGCCCCCCTTCCGCAGGCGGACGAGCAGCCAACGAAGCCCGCCCGGTCTCGGGGGTAACCACAGACGAGGCGCGCTGCTCCCCACAGCGCCCCCCTTCCGCAGGCGGACGGGGCGCGCACCGGCAACAGGAGGAAGGTGCTTGAGGGGCGTGTTTCGGCAGGACGTGTTTTTGTCGCCGGGAGGTCGAGCATCGACGGGCCGGTGTTCAACGTCGCGTACAAGCCCCTGCTCGCGCGGCTGAAGCAAGTGGGTGTGACAACCCACGCGTTCAAGCGGGGGTACGCCCGTGCGATCGACGACATGGGAGTGGACGATGCGAGGCTGCAGCGGCTCACGGGACATCGACAGTTCAAGAACGTCGAGACGTACCTCGGGCTGGAACGAGCAGCAGAGCGACGAGAAAGAGGGACAGGCGTGGAGGACGTCGTACGGCGGCTGCAGGATGTGCAGTAGGGGATGACGCCAAGGCGCGCGGGCGCCCGGGATCGCCTAGAAAGTCTAGAAGCGGTACGGGTATGCGCAGCGCCAGGAGGCGGGGGTCGAAGGTCGAAGTGGAGGATGGTGCTCAGGATCGTGGCAGATGCTGGGTACCCGTATACCCTTTCCATTTTTCTTATCCCCGCCTCGAGTTCCCCCCCCAATTGTCACTTCTTTCCTTTCCCCGTTCCGCCCTGGCGAAAACCCCCCGTCTGGAACCCCGTTCCACCCTGACGTATAAAGGACATCTTCCCACATTGCCGAAAGTCCCCCGTTTTTTGTTGTTAGTGGAGCTCGCTCGCAGGTACACTAATTTGTGTCAGCAATGCATTGTAGATACTAGGAATTGGTAGTTGGCGGCGTGCTACATGAAGCTTTCCAAAGCAGGTGACCCCGATTTCTTCTTATCTGCACCAGTCAGGCAGCGTCATCATCGGTGCACCCGTGTGTGCTGGATTCCTACCTCGCGGTGGACCTCCGGCTTCATCCCTTGAACATGAAGCGAAACCAAAGGATCGTTAGGCCATGCTTTCGTCAAAAGTGCTTCGTCGATGGCGCGCCTTGGTTCATCCGAGACTCGAACCTGGCGAGATTTTTGGTGTCGGTCACAAATTGTTACGAACCCAAGGCTTGCCAAAGCAAACAAGTAAAGTGTACACGAAAGAAACCTCCCCACGGTGAGGTCCAGCCTCACAAGCTGGAGTTAAGGAGGGCGTGCACCCGAAAAGCGGGTGTGTAAAACCACCGAAAAGCGGGTGTGCTACAACGAAAATGCGTGTAAATCCACCGAAAAGCGGGTGTGCTGCAACCAAAATGCGTGTAAATCCACCGAAAGCGGGTGTGCTACAACAAAATGCGTGTAAATCCACCGAAAAGCGGGTGTGCTGCAACCAAAATGCGTGTAAATCCACCGAAAAGCGGGTGTGCTGCAACCAAAATGCGTGTAAATCCACCGAAAAGCGGGTGTGCTGCAACCAAAATGCGTGTAAATCCACCGAAAAGCGGGTGTGCTGCAACCAAAATGCGTGTAAATCCACCGAAAAGCGGGTGTGCTACAACCAAAATGCGTGTAAATCCACCGAAAAGCGGGTGTGCTACAACCAAAATGCGTGTAAATCCACCGAAAAGCGGGTGTGCTACAACCAAAATGCGTGTAAATCCACCGAAAAGCGGGTGTGCTACAACCAAAATGCGTGTAAATCCACCGAAAAGCGGGTGTGCTGCAACGAAAATGTGTGTAAATCCACCGAAAAGCGGGTGTGCTACAACCAAAATGCGTGTAAATCCACCGAAAAGCGGGTGTGCTGCAACGAAAATGTGTGTAAATCCACCGAAAGCGGGTGTGCTGCAACCAAAATGCGTGTAAATCCACCGAAAAGCGGGTGTGCTGCAACCAAAATGCGTGTAAATCCACCGAAAAGCGGGTGTGCTGCAACCAAAATGCGTGTAAATCCACCGAAAAGCGGGTGTGCTGCAACCAAAATGCGTGTAAATCCACCGAAAAGCGGGTGTGCTGCAACCAAAATGCGTGTAAATCCACCGAAAAGCGGGTGTGCTACAACCAAAATGCGTGTAAATCCACCGAAAAGCGGGTGTGCTACAACCAAAATGCGTGTAAATCCACCGAAAAGCGGGTGTGCTACAACCAAAATGCGTGTAAATCCACCGAAAAGCGGGTGTGCTGCAACGAAAATGCGTGTAAATCCACCGAAAGCGGGTGTGCTGCAACCAAAATGCGTGTAAATCCACCGAAAAGCGGGTGTGCTGCAACCAAAATGCGTGTAAATCCACCGAAAAGCGGGTGTGCTACAACCAAAATGCGTGTAAATCCACCGAAAAGCGGGTGTGCTACAACCAAAATGCGTGTAAATCCACCGAAAAGCGGGTGTGCTACAACCAAAATGCGTGTAAATCCACCGAAAGCGGGTGTGCTGCAACCAAAATGCGTGTAAATCCACCGAAAAGCGGGTGTGCTGCAACCAAAATGCGTGTAAATCCACCGAAAAGCGGGTGTGCTACAACCAAAATGCGTGTAAATCCACCGAAAAGCGGGTGTGCTACAACCAAAATGCGTGTAAATCCACCGAAAAGCGGGTGTGCTACAACCAAAATGCGTGTAAATCCACCGAAAAGCGGGTGTGCTACAACCAAAATGCGTGTAAATCCACCGAAAAGCGGGTGTGCTGCAACGAAAATGTGTGTAAATCCACCGAAAGCGGGTGTGCTACAACCAAAATGCGTGTAAATCCACCGAAAAGCGGGTGTGCTGCAACGAAAATGTGTGTAAATCCACCGAAAGCGGGTGTGCTGCAACCAAAATGCGTGTAAATCCACCGAAAAGCGGGTGTGCTGCAACCAAAATGCGTGTACATCCACCGAAAAGCGGGTGTGCTACAACCAAAATGCGTGTAAATCCACCGAAAAGCGGGTGTGCTACAACCAAAATGCGTGTAAATCCACCGAAAAGCGGGTGTGCTGCAACCAAAATGCGTGTAAATCCACCGAAAAGCGGGTGTGCTGCAACCAAAATGCGTGTACATCCACCGAAAAGCGGGTGTGCTACAACCAAAATGCGTGTAAATCCACCGAAAAGCGGGTGTGCTACAACCAAAATGCGTGTAAATCCACCGAGAAGCGGGTGTGCTACAACGAAAATGCGTGTACATCCACCGAAAGCGGGTGTGCTACAACCAAAATGCGTGTAAATCCACCGAAAAGCGGGTGTAACACCCGCTTTTTCTTCGTAATAACAGTTCGTTGTAAACTCGAAAGAGAACGCAGGCGAGGAAGTTGGCCTAGCTATCATGTTCGCTGGCTAAAAGCTAAAATACCTTAGAGGAACCTTTACGACTATGGTCACCCGGAGACTATAAAACCCCGGATCCCGAAGCGAACTTGCACTCTAAAGGCTAACTATTCCCCCAGCACATACAAACATACGAGTTTTAACTCCAGCTTGACTCCACCGTGTAGCTTTAAAAGACCCCATCGAAGATCACTGAGACTCCAAAATCCCGAATTCTCAAGTGAACGTTAACTCTACTGCAACGAGTCCAGTAGTCGGCAATAGGCAACTACGACAGACGCACAAGCATACGTACTGCCACTACCGCACATACGATATGCACACTTCTATACGATACCTCAAAGGAACCTTTACGACTATCACCCCCGGAGACTATAAAACCCCGGATCCCCAAGCGAACTTGCACTCTAAAAGGCTAACTATTCCCTCGGCACATACAAACATACGAGTTTTAACTCCAGCTTCTGAAGCTGGACTCCACCGTGTAGCTTTAAAAGACCCCATCGAAGGTCACTGAGACTCCAAAATCCCGAATTCTCAGGTGAACGTTAACTCTACTACAACGAGTCCAGTGGTCGGCAATAGGCAAAATAAGACAGACGCACAAGCATACGTACTGCTACTACCGCACGTACGATATGCACACTTCTATACGATACCTCAAAGGAACCTTTACGACGGTCGCCCGGAGACGTTAAAACCCGGATCTCTAGTGTGTGGACTTACACTCTAAAGCAACCCACACCGCAGTCGTTGCCGATGACCATTCGCGCGCGTGTGTACGCGTTGCAGAACCTCCACGAGCAGCAGCGGCAGCTGGAGAACGAGAAGCAGACCGACTTGCTGCTGGCGAAGCTGCGGAAGGAGAACCGGCTGCTGCGCTTGCAAAGGGAGCGCGACGTGCACACGGCCGGCATCCCGTGCTTCTGGTTGCGAGTCTTGCAGAACGGCGGCGCGAAAAAAGGCTTGGTCGATTGGGTGACCAAGGGCGACGAGCGTGTGCTCAGGTGTGGATTCTATTTTTTTTTAGAGTTAAAGTAGGAAGATATACTTGTTTCTTTGAAGAACTAGCAATAATCCGAACGACAGGTTTGCGGCTCCAATCCGTCCAGAGAAACAAAGTAGCTTGCTTCCCCTCCCTCCCTTCCCACTTGCTTCATTTTTCTTCGGAGTTCCCGTGGCACCACTTCATGTGGTCAGCAGCAAGATTAGCAGCTTTCTGGCTTCACCTTTTACTCCAACCATACGGCGCGCGGCAAGCAGAGCAGGAGCGGTGGACAAGAGTGACAGACACAAGCGTAGGAGTGAGGATTTTATTATTTTGCGATACCCGGTAACCGGTATATACAAGTACCAGGGAAAGCCTGCTACACGGGAGCCAAGCTTCACGTGTTGGGCGGTACCGCAGAGCCACGGGCCTGCGGGTCAAGTGGCTACTGCTTTACCAAACAAAAGCATCAAGGCGTGGCGCACCTTGGGGCTTGGCGCTTGCGCTGAACACAGGCTACGGTGAGCCACACAGGGCAGAGCGGACGGGGTTGTGGCACTGTGCTGCCTCCGACTCAAGCCTTCCAAGCTGTGGTTGACCGTCACGTTCCTGGACCAGGAGCTGTCTTTTTCTTTTTTCTTTTTCTTTCTCTCTTCTGCGATAACCGGTAACTGCCTGGTGTCCATGGAGAAGAGAATTGTAAAGCAAGACCTGCCCCCTGCGCCTGCTGTCTCCGGCTGCTTCGGCAGACGACACATACTACTACTACTACTACTACTACTACTTACTCTCTTCTGCGATAAACCGGAAACTGCCTACTTAGAGAGCATGTTTGAAACAGCTAAAAAGGAACGTTGACACCGGTTTAACCTGAACGCGTATAGGTCAAATCGCGAATTGTGCTCAGGAGAGCGCGCTCCCGATAAGTCGAATAGGAATCGGCAGTAGGCAACAAAGACAAACACCCGCACACGCAGTGAACACTACTACCATAGATACGATATGCATCCCAGATTACGATACCGTGAAGAAACCCTTTCGGCGAGATGGTCACCAGCCCTGAGACTGTAAAATCCCGTACCCTCAAGCGAACTTAACTCTAAAAACCAAGAGTCGAAGATTAGCGTCGAAACTTCCTGGCTTTTCACGCCGTAGCAGAACGACCACACCCTACCCAATCCCGAACACCCCCTAAACGCGTTAGCACAACACAAGGTTTCACAACGGAGTGACACATCACCCGAAACGAGCTGCACCCTCTCACTTTTTCTCAACCCCCCTTCATACCCGAGCCTCTACGGTCAACCGGAGACTTTAAAATACCGACCTTCTAATCCACAAATAACGCTAAAAACATACCTACTAATCGCCTTGACTGTCGACCGTGGACACAAAACACGGATCTTTAACACTCGAAACAATCTAAAAACCCACAGACACCTTACGAACATCACGTGCTTCACGTACCCGAATTACGTGCGGAAGATGAAGCAGCTTGGCCGGGAAGACCAGCTGCAACGGGAGGTCGCCGCCGGCGACATTGTGCTGGACGAGAGGGTGGACGAGTTCTGCGAGGGGGCCGCGGGGAGCGGGGTCGTGGTCTGGTTCGACATGGAGCCGAATGAGTACATCGAGAACGCGACGCTCGAAAAGCGGTGGGAGACCGGAAACGTGCACAGCGAAGACCGGAGGGGAGACACCGTGGTGCTGACCTCCGTGGGCACCGAAGTGCAGTGGAAGGGAAGGCGGGCGCTGAAGGACCTGGGAGACTCGTTCTTCACGTTCTTCGAGACGGTCAACCCCACGACGACCCAGACCCTCAGCGCCAGCCACGCCGAGGTGCTCGAAATCGACTTCATGGTGGCGGAGTTGCTCCGCAACAGCATCACGCCGAACGCGGCGGCGCTTTACTTGGCCGATCCGACAACGGCGCCGGACGGCGATGATGGCTGGGTCACCGACGACGGCAAGCCGCAGGGCAAGAAGAGCAAGAGCAAGGGCAAGAAGAAGAAAACAAAGGGGAAGAAGAAGTAGCGAATCGTCCGTTCGCTGTGTCCGCACAGGGCAAGAAGAACAAGAGCAAGGGCAAGAAGTAGAGAACAAAGGGGAAGAAGAAGTAGCAAAGTCCGCTCGCTGTGTCCGCGGCAAGAAGAATGAGAGCGAGGGCGAGAAAAGAAACCCAAAGAAAAGAAGAAGTAGCAACGTCCGTTCGCTGTGTCGTACCCACACACAACAACGCGTCCGCGCACCCACATGTAGCCGGAAGCCGAACGCTGTCGACCCGTGGACTAGAGCGATGAAGAGAAGGAGAAGAAGAGAGACTATGCTGCCTCAAGCACCAGTCTGGCCCGCACAGGCCAGACTGCAACCTAGAAGAAACCACGCGTGGTTCGCACTCTCGCTAAGAGGGGTGCCACGTTAAAACAGGTCCGCACGTACACCTACATACGCACACAATTCCAGCCTATCCATCAAGCACTCACACACATGCAATATGTGTGCCATGCGGCGAGAATTTCCTGCATGGGGTTCATGCCAATTTGCCGTTAACCCCTTACCGAACAGCGACCTCCACAGGGGTCGTTAAAGAGCTCATTTCTAAGATATGCCGGAAAGTTGGGATAGGTGTCGAAATCAGCTTTCAAGGGCGGGAATGAAAAAGATATGTGGCGTATCTCTTTGTTCCCGCCCTCGAACCTCGGAAATCCCGCACAAGGTTGTAGGGGCCTTCTCCCCGTGACGGATTTGCCTGTGCTCTAGTAGCACGGGTGGTCCTGGCTGTGACGAGCTACGAACAGCCGCCTGACAAACCAGACTCACACCGCAGTCCTGTCTGCAGACACTCAGGTTCCGCGCTGATGATGGTCCGCCTTATGTGTCCGTGGCTTAAAGGACCGAAAGACGGCGCAGACGGGACCAGTGCGGTGTTGAGCACGTACCCATTCCAAGCACGTTCTTGCAATGCCCCCTCGAGGAGTCGACACGGCGCCAACCTGACCTGGCCAGGATTTAGACCCAAGCCCCCGGAAAAAACGAGGACGCCCGGTCGGATAAGGGGTTAACAGTCAGTCGTGCTCCGCTGACACAACAAGCTGCTCCACTTTTCTGCAGAATGGAGCTCCGTTGAGCACTTGCGTTACCGCTCTTTAAACCTCCCTGAGAAAATGAATGCAAGAAAAGAAGAAAATACTCGAGGGACTGCCTTGTGCTTACTTCGAAGGAGGCTAGAGGGGAGAAAACAATACAGCTACAAAGTGGGTTGAACGCTTACGCCCGAGACAAAGAACCGAAGGATTCCCGGGAAGGAAATGCTCGACAAAAGCTGCTGGACAAAGAACCGAAGGATTCCCGGGAAGGAAATGCTCGACAAAAGGATTCCCGGGAAGGAAATGCTCGACAACAGCTGCTAGACAAAGAACCGAAGGATTCCCGGGAAGGAAATGCTCGACAAAAGGATTCCCGGGAAGGAAATGCTCGACAACAGCTGCTAGACAAAGAACCGAAGGATTCCCGGGAAGGAAATGCTCGACAACAGCTGCTAGACAAAGAACCGAAGGATTCCCGGGAAGGAAATGCTCGGCAAAAGGATTCCCGGGAAGGAAATGCTCGACAACAGCTGCTAGACAAAGAACCGAAGGATTCCCGGGAAGGAAATGCTCGACAACAGCTGCTAGACAAAGAACCGAAGGATTCCCGGGAAGGAAATGCTCGACAAAAGCTGCCCTGAACCACAGATTCATCTGTGTGGGCTACAGCACATTACCCCTTTGATCTTTTGCAACTGGCAGTCGCCTCAAGCATTTCCTACGAAGCAGGTGCTTATACGAAAGAAATGAACCTACTCCACCCCAAGCGCCTCGAAACGGAGCACGAGAGCAGTCTGTGTCCCCGCCGTGAAGAATCGCGTCTTTGGGTGTGCTCGTGGGCTGTTCTGACAAGAAAACGGGAGAATGCTTTTGTGCGCTTTTCGCTCGTTGACAATCTTGTCTCATCGCCATTTGACAGAGAAACCGGATGCCATTCGCCTCATCTTTTTTAGAGCGCAAGTTCACGTTTTTAGTCACGATTGTGACATGATGCTAGTGAGGCGACCGGAAACTCCTCGGAGAGATGGTCCCTGCACTCCAACTCGTCTCTCTCTCTGATGCTTACTTGTGCCAGGCGCCGTGTACTGCAAGGCCCGCTCCGTCCATTCTTGCCCTCTTCGCTCCTTCCGCCGGAGGAGAGCACCCAAGCCGTGCCCTTTTGGAAAAGCACGGCTTCAAGAGCAGGTGCTCGCCGTTTGCTGCGATTCTTTCTTGCTCCTGCATGCTCTCCGTGCCGCTCTCCTTCGCTCACTTGCAGCACGCTACCACGGCGACAGAGGGCGAACCAAAACTCGCCAATAGCCACCAAGGGCACCAACACGCCCGTTCGAACCGAGCCACCGCAGTTGTTGGCCGGCTTTGTCAGTTTGGAACACCAGTTTAGGCTTGGGCTCTGCCCTGTGGACTCGCTTTACTAGGAGCATCGCTGTTGCTTTCGCCGAAGCTTTACCAGCTTCGGCTGACACCGTTTGCGCGCTTAACCATCGTTAAGAGGACGACTGAAAGCACAGACACAAAGATAGCTCAAAGCATTTGCAAAATAGCATGAAACGCCTCTAGGCAAAAACCCGTTTTCACATTTCTCTTCCTGCGCTGAGTGATATGCTGTGAAGTTTAGCGCGTAGATCTTCAGCACAGCTGAGGTCGGGGAGGGTTTCAGTCGAACGACCTGTTTTTCCAAAAAAGATCAGTCCCTGCCTTCGAAGTGTGAACCGCACGAGACTCGACGACTTTTGTAGATGCGCCGCCAGAAATTGCTCAGGGAAATTGGTTTGACTAGCACCGGTGGTAGACAGACAGTTACGTTCTCTCGTGCATTCTTCCGATGCTCACAAAACTGCAAACCCGCAACCCAGCCATCCAAGAGCAGAATGCCGTACTTGCCGGATGGTAGTCGTGGAAGTAGAGGATAGAAGTCTACACACTTCACTGACATGACCCGCCTTACTGCGGCGGCGTCGGGGAGCTCCCGAGGCACCTGCCCCGCTTCAAGCGGGGCTCCGTCTGGAAAGAGACGAGGCTAGCGAGCCGAATAAGTGCCGCCTACCCAAAGACTCCTCTTCCGAAAAGGCGACACTAATTTGCTCACAACTGCAAACCCGCAACCCAGCTATCCAGGAGCAGAATGCCGTACTTGCCGGATGGTAGTCGTGGAAGTAGAGGATAGAAGTCTACATACAGCACACTCCAATGACATGACCTGCCTGACTCGGCGGCGCCGGGGAGCGCTGCTAGGCACCTGTCCCGCTCTCAAGCGGGGCTCCGTCTGGAAAGAGACGAGGCTAGCGAGCCGAATAAGTGTCGCCTACCCAAAGGCACCTCTTCCGAAAAGGCGACACTAATTTGCTCACAAAACTGCAAACCCGCAACCCAGCCATCCGGGAGCAGAATGCCGTACTTGCCGGATGGTAGTCGTGGAAGTAGAGGACAGAAGGCTGCATACAGCACACTCCAATGACATGACCTGCCTGACTCGGCGGCGCCGGGGAGCGCTGCTAGGCACCTGTCCCGCTCTCAAGCGGGGCTCCGTCTGGAAAGAGACGAGGCTAGCGAGCCGAATAAGTGTCGCCTACCCAAAGGCACCTCTTCCGAAAACGCGACACTAATTTGCTCACAACTGCAAACCCGCAACCCAGCTATCCAGGAGCAGAATGCCGTACTTGCCGGATGGTAGTCGTGGAAGTAGAGGACAGAAGTCTGCTTACAGCACACTCCAATGACATGACCTGCCTGACTCGGCGGCGCCGGGGAGCGCTGCTAGGCACCTGTCCCGCTCTCAAGCGGGGCTCCGTCTGGAAAGAGACGAGGCTAGCGAGCCGAATAAGTGTCGCCTACCCAAAGGCACCTCTTCCGAAAAGGCGACACTAATTTGCTCACAAAACTGCAAACCCGCAACACAGCCATCCGGGAGCAGAATGCCGTACTTGCCGGATGGTAGTCGTGGAAGTAGAGGACAGAAGTCTGCTTACAGCACACTGCTCACTTACAGCAAGGGCCCCCCCGATCGGCAGAACCGCCGGCGGGAAAACCCAGGAGAAAGCACGCGGCGCGAAAGCGCAACATTCCGAGAATGGAGCTGGATGTCACCAGACGTGAGACCGTAAAAACAACAAACAACGAAACCGAACACGAAAAACAAACAACGCGCCAAGTATGGCGATGGGAGGCACAAGGAACCACCTCACCTGTTTTTAAGAACTAGCCTGAGACAGGCATCCACCGTCCTGATAGCCGATAGCCGATAAAAAAAAAAGGCGCAGTCCACCGCAGCAGATCAGCAGCAGATAAAACCCCCGTGTTCAAACCCCTCTCCTGGCCAAGCAACCGTTTCTCAGCCCCATACGTTCCGACCCAATCACCATTCCCTCAACCCCCTCATGAATCAGCACACCTTCCAACCGGCATCATCCTTACTCAACAGAAGTTCGCGCAAACCATGGATCAAAATCAGCCTCCCCCGCACTCGCCCGCAGCTCCGCCATCGCTCCGCTTTGGAAACCGCAGACCATCGCAGCAGATCAGCAGTTACTGTAAGTGAACTAATTCAAACAACTCAATGAACGCCGTCACAGGCAACTGACTGAGCGAATATCGCCGGAAACACAAAAACCAGCTCCTCGGTAGCCTTGCCACCTCATCGTCATCCTCGTCCACATCAAGATCGTCCCCCCAAGTGACTGGAGACTCGGCAGAGCTGCCGGCGGGGAAATTCACGAAAAAGCCCGCGGCGCGAAAGCGCAGCATTCAAAAAATGGAGCTGGATATCACCAGCCTGTCATCATCGTCTTTGTCCGTATTGAGATCGTCTTCGGACGACGTTATCGAGTAACCCTAGCCTATGACAAATGCAAGCCTACCCCTTGTGGTACCTGCATTTCAGTTGACACTGCTCACTTACAGCAGCGAGTGCGTGGTCAGAATGGTCGCAGGAGACCGCCATCGGCCTTATGTGTCCGTGGTTTAAAGGACCGAAACACGGCGCAGACGGGACCAGTGCGGTGTTGCGCACATGTCCATTCGAAGCACGTTCTTGCAATCCCCTGCCACCTCCTTCTTTAACCCCAGGAAAACCCCGCCAGGTGCGAGCCGACAGCACCAAGAAGACAGACAGTCACCTACTGCGGCACCATACTGAGGACGGCCTACCGTATGTAAGGTATGTGGACAATGGCCGACACCACCGATGATCAACAACCACGGTACCCACCGATCCTCTTACCTCGTGAAACCACCACTCTTACGACACTCAGAGCACAAAGGATGTCTTCCCATATTGACGAAGGTATCCCGGCGACTTTAAAACCCCGGAGTTTCTTCAAGCGAACTCTCTCTATAAAACCCCGCCAGGTGCGAGCCGAGGCCACTGGTTTATCTCGGCTGCAAAAAAAAAAAAAACAAACAGGAAGGAAGCAAGAAAGAAGGAGAACCCGCGAATCCAAAGAAGAAGAAGAAACAGCAGAAGGAGGTAAGCGTCAGAGACGCCCGCTCCGCGCGGCTGGAGACGTTGCTGTGCGACAACCGGACCCTGGTCAACAAAAAGGCGGCCGACGCCGAGAAAAAGAAGCGCGCAGCGAAGCGGCCACCGCAAGCTGTCCCACTTCCTCCTATTCTACGACAACTCTATGGCACCATAAAGTCCAGAAAAACCATGGTGAAGAAAGAAAACCAAAAATACCGTCATTTAAAGGCATGAAAAGACGCTGAAAGTAAATAATGTTGTCGACAACTAAAAGCAAAAGAATAAGCCAAAACTACGCATCTCTTTTTGCGCGAGATAGTACATCCTCCTCCTACTGCGTATACTGGCTCCGTCTGCTGCTTCGTCTTCACCGTCGCATCGCGGATGATGCATATCGAAAGTAGAAGGGGTATTTCCCTTCGGGCCATCAAAACAAATTTAATTCCCTAACAGCCAGCAAAACAAATTTAATTCCCTAACAGCCAGCAAAAACAAATTTAATTCCCCAACAGCCAGCAAAAACAATTGCATTCCCTTACAGCCAGCAAAACAAATTAATTACCTTATAGCCAGCAGCAAAACAAATTTAATTCCCTTATAGCACTTGACCAGAACAGTCCACCAGCCTGGACAGCTTGACCACACCAGTCCCACCAGTCTGGACGCCTGGACAGGATGACCAGTTCTACCAGCCTGGGTGAGAAAACATTGGTTGCCCACAGAGCAGGACCTGTCCTGCTGTAGGAAGGAGTGGGGGCGAAATGACAAAGTTATGACCAAGTTAAAAGTCACACGAATCACAGGAGGTAGAACATGATTCGTAGGACCGCTGAGTACAAAGTTACCTAGTTTTCAAAACACCGCAACGGAGCAGGCGCCCGGCAGGCATTAGGCTCGGTCAGGACTGATCCCTCACACCGAAGTGATCACGGGTTACCTTGTGAGCGCTAGGTGCGCGGGGCTGAACTCAGGCTGCATCGTGGGTTTGCTGTACTGCCGTAGCATCGATCAGCGAGTAAACGCATCCATCCCTGGCCGTGGCGCTCGATGGCTTCGGTAAACGGCGTCGCGTATACAGACGAGACTTGACTCTGTACTTAGAGAGCGAATTCTGTTGATCGTAGTGCAGATGACTTTACGCAGGATGATGCAATATTACCCCCCCCCCCCTTCCCGGCCGTGTGCTAGGCGTAGTTTAAGGTTGTACTGATCTACAAACAACCACTTACGAGCTTGTCAACCCCACCGATTTTCTATCTTCTTTCCCCCTCCCCCTTTTCGACGTTGCTGTTGACTAACGGTTAGGTCGGACCCTTCCCCGGTGAACATCCCATGAAAGTAACAGTGTTGACTTAGACCGATACGGGCTACATGGCAACCCCTGCTCAACATGTATGCACGTGGGGGGCCCAGGGCCACATTCATTGCGAATGTGTTCGTGGTGTCGGTCGCAGAAGTCTTTTGTTTTGGCTAGCCAAAGAGAGAAAAAGAGCGAAAGAGTACGTACAGTAGTGAGTAGAGAAGAGAACGAGTGTAAAAGAAAGGAGGTAGCACGGACTACCAGGCCAGCGGAGACCACCGCAAAAAGAAATTTTCTTTCCCCTACTTCATCCCACAAAACCATCACCAACAACAACGACCCCCCCCCCTTCCCGCTTTGTCCTCCCAAAAAAAAAGGGGATACCTGCCAGGATGCATGCCTTTGACGAAACAATCATGGCTCACGAACTAAGCAAAGGGATGGATGGAAGGGATAAGCACACCCTGAAAAAGGATACACATGCGTGCAAAAGCAAGCCCGTACAGATGGAGGAACCGACCGGGTTATTGTGAAACACGCGAACATGCAATAGGAATAGGGCTGTCCCTACATTTTACAGTGCCGTAGGGGGTTCGTGCGGACATGAATCCTTTCTGAATCAAAAGGAAGCGCCTTGATTATACAGTGAGTTTGATTGTGGTGCTGGAATTGATGAAGTAAGAATACTGATTGCTCCTGGGGAGTGATGAGTGCTTTTTAGGGGACCAGGCCCTGTCAACGGCGACTCCTGTCGGAAATTGTTTTCCTCAACTGTTGTCAGGGAAATGCACTTTGCAAATTATGAGCAAAATCTGGAGGCATTGGCAAAAATGGCCAACACTTGGCCAAAGTCTAAACCCGGCAACGGAGGCCAAAATAGGCCAAACTATGGGCAAGTCGGCCAAAATGGCAAAAAATGGCCTAAATCTGGAAAATTTGCCAAAATGGGTCAAAATAGACCTACATCCGGAAGATGTGAAAATTCCAAAAAAAAAAAGTGCTGTTGCTGGCTGTAAGGGACTTAAATTTGTTTTTGCTGGCTGTAAGGGAATTAAATTTGTTGTGATGGCTCGAAGGGAATTAAATTTGTTTTGCTGGCTCGAAGGGAAAAAGATTTGTTTTTGCTGGCTCGAAGGGAATTAAATTTGTTTTTGCTGGCTGTTAGGGAATTTCAATTGTACCTGCTGGCTATAAGGTAAATTGCTCAAAGTAGAAAGGTCAGGCAGTGACTCGGTGTGTTTGTCACAATCGTCGTGACAAACACACCGAAGTCGTGAAAAATAATCGGGAAGGTGTGACTGACATTCTTTGATCCTGTTGGTTTCGGGCAAGTTGACAAACACACCGAAGTCGTGAAAAATAATCGGGAAGGTGTGACTGACATTCTTTGATCCTGTTGGTTTCGGGCAAGTTGAGGAGTGCTACCTTTTGCCGGAATATTACTAGGTGTAGAAGCCAGCTCCACCCGAATTCTCCTGGTGTCGATTCGAGGTGGTCGTGCTCATCTGGCCATGCGTCTTGCTCCTATTCCCTCAGTAAACTGCAAGACACGGCTTCAGAAAAAAGGGGGCAAGGGTGGGTGGGCAAGCGAGGGGTGAAGTTACGATGTTTTCGGGACAGTGACGGGGCTAACACTTGTACAAGGGTGGGTGGGCAAGCGAGGGGTGAAGTTACGATGTTTTCGGGATAGCGACGGGGTTATTTAACCTTGTTACGAGTGTTAGGTATTCGTCGGATATATTAATCTTCTAAGATCTGCGATCTTATACGACAAATAGAACGTGGCGGGCCCAAGACTACACTCCACGAAGGAAAGTACTTGATGTCGGTCACAAACAGTCCCGGACATGGCTAGCCATAACCCATAACGAAAGCGTGCACTAAATATACAACCCGTAACCACATAGCCCTTTCTTGCTCTAAGAGAACCCATTCATGAACGGTCACACGGAGACCCTAAAACCCCGGAATTTCAAGCGAACTTTAACTCTAAATAAAATGAGAGGGCAGGCCTGCTTGTGTGGACAATACAACCATCTCACAGAAAGCTCGCTATTATCTCACAAACAGTTACAAACTTGGCTAGCCGTAGAAACAAAGTGTGTAATTATTCCTACACTACCCGACTCCCAGCCTCAATGGTCAACCGGAGACCCTAAAACAGCGAACCTCTAAACCACAACAAACGCTTAACAATTCCAAACGCCCCCCTCCACATCCAGTACAACCTTAACTCTTGAACCCTCCAGGAGCGAGCCGAGGCCACTGGGTCATTTCGGCTACACGCTAAAGAAAAGAAGAAAGAAGAAAAAAGAAGAAGAAACCGTCCAAAGAAGCAGAAATGAAGACCCAGGACAAGAAGCCGAATGCGCAGGTGAGCCAGCTGACCCACAAGAAGAAGAAGAAGCAGAAGGAGGTCAGCGTCAGAGACGCCCGCTCCGCGCGGCTGGAGTCGTTGCTGTGCGACAACCGGACCCTGGTCAACAAAAAGGCGGCCGACGCCGAGAAAAAGAAGCGCGCCGAGAAGCACCACGCGGCCCAGGAGAAGCTGCTGCGCATCGGCATGCTTTCCTTCGAAGCCGTGCGAAGGGCTGCCAAACTCGCCTTCCAGTTCGAGTGAAGGCATCCCGCGACAGCTGCGATCCCCGCACAATTGTGCTGCCCTCGCAGGTGACAGTTGTGCTGCTTGCACAGTTATGATGCGTGTGGTCTCAAAGTCAGCACCATTGCAAGACAGTGACATCGCACAGTTGTGCTGCACATGATTCCAAAGCCTGGCATCGATCAACAGCGTGTCTGGCATCATCCCGTGGTAGTTGTGCTGCTTGCACAGTTATGATGCGTGTGATCTCAAAGCCGGCACCATTGCGACAATATCCAGTTCGAGTGAAGGCATCCCGCAACAGCTGCGATCCTGAAGCAGTTGCATCGCGCAATTGTGCTGCCCTCACAGTTGACAGTTGTGCTGTTTGCACAGTTGTGATGCGTGTGGTCTCAAAGTCGGCACCATTGCGAGACAGTGTCCAGTTCGAGTGAAGGTATCCCGCGACACGAAGCAGTTGCAGCGCACAAGTGTGCTACCCTCACAGTTGACAGTTGTGCTGCTTGCACAGTTATGATGCGTGTGATCTCAAAGTCGGCACCATTGCGAGACAGTGTTCAGTTCGAGTGAAGGCATCCCGCGACAGCTGCGACCCCGAAGCAGTTGCATCGCACACTTGTGCTGCCCTCACGGTTGACAGTTGTGCTGCTTGCACAGTTGTGATGCGCGTGTTCTCAAAGTCGGCACCATTGCGAGACAGTATCCAGTTCGAGTGAAGGTATCCCGCAACAGCTGCGATCCCGTGGCAGTTGCACACGCGCACAACTGTGATGCTCCCGATCTCAAAGCCGACTATATTGACAGTATCGCAAGACAGCTGCAGCACGCAGTTGTGCTGCACTATATAGTTGACAGCCGTGCTGGTTGCACACCTCACGTGCTCAAAGTCAGATATCTGGCAGCATCCAGTGACAGTTGCGATGTTTGCACACGTTTGAAGCTCGTGTTCTAAAAGACAGACATGTGTCAAAACCCGTTCAACTGCGGGTCTTTGCTCGCACAGTTGTGATGATTGCACCGTTGCCTGCTGTGTTTGTATCTGCTTGCTCACGTGTTATGCTCGCATCCTCTACACCCGACATCTTGACAGCATGTCTGGCATCATTCCCTGACAATCGCGATGTTCACACCTCGCAAGCGGGTCTGACAACGTCAAGACTAGAGTCGAAACTCACCAGGGTCATGTTTCCCCTTGCAGTTTCAAGTTTCCCTTGACTGCTGTGTTTTGCGGATAGTAGTTGTATTTCCGCACTAGATGTTCAAACCATGTAATCCAGTCAAAGAAGGGACACCAGAAGCATTGCAATAAAGAAGGGGAAAAAATAAACGATTTTGTCGAGTAGGGTGCTGGGGAGACACGCTTGTGTCGGTCCTGTGATGTGCACGGGGCCACCCCACCTCCCGTTGCAGTCTTGCAGCACAGCGGGCTGCGGGCTCAGTCTGCAGCACTGCGGGCTGCGGGTACGGTCTGCAGCACTGCGGGCTGCCTTCTCCGCTCAGCTGGCTGAGGTTTTACAGCACAGCGGCTGTCTTCCGGCACAGCGGGCTGTCTTCCCGGCACAGCGGCTGTCTTCCCGGCACAGCGGGCTGTCTTCCCGGCACAGGGGGCCGAGGATTTCGTTTGCCATTGCCAGCATCAGCGGGCTGGTGTGCTTGTACGCTTCCTGCGCTGACGCAGGAAGTTCTCGCAACGCGACCGGGGTGGCAAGGTTCCCCCCTTTAAAATTTTAGCCGAAAATAAAAGAGAGAGCGAACCCCTTTTTGTTTGGATAATAAACCCTCACACACACACACACAAAAAGTTTGCTGGCTCGGGGTTTGCTTCTTCAGTAGAGGAATCTTATTGGTCCATTCCGGCGCGTCTCTTGTCACAGCTGCCGTCTTCCCATAAAATGGACACAGACAGCGGCCAACAAGAGAACGTATTCGTGGCGGTCCTTTCTTGCGGGCCTCCCGCCTATTCCGCGCCTCTCTCTTTCCCGTGTCACTGTGCACGAAGGCAGACCAAAACCTTGTGCTGAACAACTCGTACACGTTGTCACTGTCAATGTGCTGGTCACCCCCAAATTCAGGAGTTTTTGAAACAAGCTGCCACGCTTTGAAAGGCATTCAGCTCGGGATCACACAAGATGACGCACTTCTAGCTCTTCTTCGCGGGGACGGGATAATTATTCGTGGCTACTGTACAGTGGTCAACCTCAACAGGGTCTTCTTTCTCAGCTCGCAGTTTCAAGTCCGTCGTTCCCTTGACTGCTGTTTTGCAGAAAGTAGGTTGGGACAGGGGGAACCTTATTGGTCCATCCCGGCGCGTCTTTTCTCTGAAGACGGAGCATCCGTCTTCCCATCAAATTGATACAGACAGCGGCCAACAAGAGAACGTATTCGTGGCGGTCCTTTCTTGCGGGCCTCCCGCCTATTCCGCGCCTCTCTCTTTCCCGTGTCACTGTGCACGAAGGCAGACCAAAACCTTGTGCTGAACAACTCGTACACGTTGTCACTGTCAATGTGCTGGTCACCCCCAAATTCAGGAGTTTTTGAAACAAGCTGCCACGCTTTGAAAGGCATTCAGCTCGGGATCACACAAGATGACGCACTTCTAGCTCTTCTTCGCGGGGACGGGATAATTATTCGTGGCTACTGTACAGTGGTCAACCTCAACAGGGTCTTCTTTCTCAGCTCGCAGTTTCAAGTCCGTCGTTCCCTTGACTGCTGTTTTGCAGAAAGTAGGTTGGGACAGGGGGAACCTTATTGGTCCATTCCGGCGCGTCTTTTCCCTGAAGATGGAGCAGCTGCCGTCTTCCCATCAAATGGATATCGTCAGCGACAAACAAGAGAACGTATTCGTGGCGGTCCTTTCTTGCGGGCCCCCCGCCTATTCCACGCCTCTTGCAAAAATAACACGAACTTTCCCTTGTCACTGTGCACGAAGGCAGGCCAAAGTCAACCTTTTGACTCTTCTCAGCTCGCAGTTTCAAGCCCGTTCCCTTGACTGCTGTTTCGCCTGAAGGTAGGGACAGAAGGAATCTCGTTGGTCCAATCCGGGTCTTTTCTCAGAGACGAAGAATTCGGCTACCTTAAGAGAGTCACAGTCAGTTACTACCGTCGTTTAACCACGCTTGACCTGATCTGCACACACTGTGGTGAAGCGAAAAGCCGTGGGCTAGTTAGCGGCTTCTTCCCATCAAATGAATATTACAATACGTGCTTATACAAAAGAAGAAAGGGTACCCAGAGAAAGAGTGGACTTGGTTTCGGGTGGCGAATTGAATGATGTCCCCACTCGGGGCAGTTCAGTTGCTTCACACATTGCGTTACATGCGGCTAAACGTCACCTCCAACAGGGGTTTCTTACTCAACTGGCAGTTTCAAGTCCGTTCCGTGACTGCGAGGACGGTGTATGCATACGTACGTACATACTACCTACACACCCTAGGTATACCATGTACATGTATACGGTAGGTGGTGTATGTGGTGATATGGTACCACATGTGCTGTGGATGGTGGTGGACACCGACACCGCGTGGGTGGATATCCAAACCGAGGTGCATCCTTGGATGGTATCGTGGTAGTATCCACACACACTGCGTAGTGGATGCTTACATACGTACATACTACCTACACACCCTAGGTATACAATGTACAGGTATACCGTAGGTGGTGTATGTGGTGATATGGTACCACATGTGCTGTGGATGGTGGTGGACACCGACACCGCGTAGGTGGATATCCAAACCGAGGTGCATCCTTGGATGGTATCGTGGTAGTATCCACACACACTGCGTAGTGGATGCTTACATACGTACATACTACCTACACACCCTAGGTATACAATGTACAGGTATACCGTAGGTGGTGTATGTGGTGATATGGTACCACATGTGCTGTGGATGGTGGTGGACACCGACACCGCGTAGGTGGATATCCAAACCGAGGTGCATCCTTGGATGGTATCGTGGTAGTATCCACACACACTGCGTAGTGGATGCTTACATACGTACATACTACCTACACACCCTAGGTATACAATGTACAGGTATACCGTAGGTGGTGTATGTGGTGATATGGTACCACATGTGCTGTGGATGGTGGTGGACACCGACACCGCGTAGGTGGATATCCAAACCGAGGTGCATCCTGAGATGGTATCGTGGTAGTATCCACACACACTGCGTAGTGGATGCATACATACGTACATACTACCTACACACCCTAGGTATACCATGTACAGGTATACCGTAGGTGGTGCATGTGGTGATATGGTACCACATGTGCTGTGGATGGATACACTTACCATACATACTACCTACTGAGTACCCTGTAGTACTTGTTCGCCCAGACAGGCGGCGCGCCTCCAGCGACACAGCCCACGCTTGCCGTAAAGATGGTTCCTAATCTATCCCCACCTTTCTCTCTCTCTCTGTCCCGATTTTCCGGTGCCGGCATCCTCATCATTGCCACCACACCTGGCCGCTGCCGAAATCCTTTCGACGGCTCCTTGCCCACTCCTTCCGTTTTCCCCCTTCTCGAATGAAGCCGTTGAGCTTGCAATTTGGGCCCGTGTTCTCGCAAGCCAGAGTGGGAAGCGCACAGGAGTGAGCTTGTTCGTTAGGTGCCGGTCTCACAAGGTTCTCACAAGACAGAGTGGGAAGCGCACAGAAGTGAGCTTGTTCGTTAGGTGCCGGTCTCACAAGGTTCTCACAAGACAGAGTGGGAAGCGCACAGAAGTGAGCTTGTTCGTTAGGTGCCGGTCTCACAAGGTTCTCACAAGACAGAGTGGGAAGCGCACAGAAGTGAGCTTGTTCGTTAGGTGCCGGTCTCACAAGGTTCTCACAAGACAGAGTGGGAAGCGCACAGAAGTGAGCTTGTTCGTTAGGTGCCGGTCTCACAAGGTTCTCACAAGACAGAGTGGGAAGCGCACAGAAGTGAGCTTGTTCGTTAGGTGCCGGTCTCACAAGGTTCTCACAAGACAGAGTGGGAAGCGCACAGAAGTGAGCTTGTTCGTTAGGTGCCGGTCTCACAAGGTTCTCACAAGACAGAGTGGGAAGCGCACAGAAGTGAGCTTGTTCGTTAGGTGCCGGTCTCACAAGGTTCTCACAAGACAGAGTGGGAAGCGCACAGAAGTGAGCTTGTTCGTTAGGTGCCGGTCTCACAAGGTTCTCACAAGACAGAGTGGGAAGCGCACAGAAGTGAGCTTGTTCGTTAGGTGCCGGTCTCACAAGGTTCTCACAAGACAGAGTGGGAAGCGCACAGAAGTGAGCTTGTTCGTTAGGTGCCGGTCTCACAAGGTTCTCACAAGACAGAGTGGGAAGCGCACAGAAGTGAGCTTGTTCGTTAGGTGCCGGTCTCACAAGGTTCTCACAAGACAGAGTGGGAAGCGCACAGAAGTGAGCTTGTTCGTTAGGTGCCGGTCTCACAAGGTTCTCACAAGACAGAGTGGGAAGCGCACAGAAGTGAGCTTGTTCGTTAGGTGCCGGTCTCACAAGGTTCTCACAAGACAGAGTGGGAAGCGCACAGAAGTGAGCTTGTTCGTTAGGTGCCGGTCTCACAAGGTTCTCACAAGACAGAGTGGGAAGCGCACAGAAGTGAGCTTGTTCGTTAGGTGCCGGTCTCACAAGGTTCTCACAAGACAGAGTGGGAAGCGCACAGAAGTGAGCTTGTTCGTTAGGTGCCGGTCTCACAAGGTTCTCACAAGACAGAGTGGGAAGCGCACAGAAGTGAGCTTGTTCGTTAGGTGCCGGTCTCACAAGGTTCTCACAAGACAGAGTGGGAAGCGCACAGAAGTGAGCTTGTTCGTTAGGTGCCGGTCTCACAAGGTTCTCACAAGACAGAGTGGGAAGCGCACAGAAGTGAGCTTGTTCGTTAGGTGCCGGTCTCACAAGGTTCTCACAAGACAGAGTGGGAAGCGCACAGAAGTGAGCTTGTTCGTTAGGTGCCGGTCTCACAAGGTTCTCACAAGACAGAGTGGGAAGCGCACAGAAGTGAGCTTGTTCGTTAGGTGCCGGTCTCACAAGGTTCTCACAAGACAGAGTGGGAAGCGCACAGAAGTGAGCTTGTTCGTTAGGTGCCGGTCTCACAAGGTTCTCACAAGACAGAGTGGGAAGCGCACAGAAGTGAGCTTGTTCGTTAGGTGCCGGTCTCACAAGGTTCTCACAAGACAGAGTGGGAAGCGCACAGAAGTGAGCTTGTTCGTTAGGTGCCGGTCTCACAAGGTTCTCACAAGACAGAGTGGGAAGCGCACAGAAGTGAGCTTGTTCGTTAGGTGCCGGTCTCACAAGGTTCTCACAAGACAGAGTGGGAAGCGCACAGAAGTGAGCTTGTTCGTTAGGTGCCGGTCTCACAAGGTTCTCACAAGACAGAGTGGGAAGCGCACAGAAGTGAGCTTGTTCGTTAGGTGCCGGTCTCACAAGGTTCTCACAAGACAGAGTGGGAAGCGCACAGAAGTGAGCTTGTTCGTTAGGTGCCGGTCTCACAAGGTTCTCACAAGACAGAGTGGGAAGCGCACAGAAGTGAGCTTGTTCGTTAGGTGCCGGTCTCACAAGGTTCTCACAAGACAGAGTGGGAAGCGCACAGAAGTGAGCTTGTTCGTTAGGTGCCGGTCTCACAAGGTTCTCACAAGACAGAGTGGGAAGCGCACAGAAGTGAGCTTGTTCGTTAGGTGCCGGTCTCACAAGGTTCTCACAAGACAGAGTGGGAAGCGCACAGAAGTGAGCTTGTTCGTTAGGTGCCGGTCTCACAAGGTTCTCACAAGACAGAGTGGGAAGCGCACAGAAGTGAGCTTGTTCGTTAGGTGCCGGTCTCACAAGGTTCTCACAAGACAGAGTGGGAAGCGCACAGAAGTGAGCTTGTTCGTTAGGTGCCGGTCTCACAAGGTTCTCACAAGACAGAGTGGGAAGCGCACAGAAGTGAGCTTGTTCGTTAGGTGCCGGTCTCACAAGGTTCTCACAAGACAGAGTGGGAAGCGCACAGAAGTGAGCTTGTTCGTTAGGTGCCGGTCTCACAAGGTTCTCACAAGACAGAGTGGGAAGCGCACAGAAGTGAGCTTGTTCGTTAGGTGCCGGTCTCACAAGGTTCTCACAAGACAGAGTGGGAAGCGCACAGAAGTGAGCTTGTTCGTTAGGTGCCGGTCTCACAAGGTTCTCACAAGACAGAGTGGGAAGCGCACAGAAGTGAGCTTGTTCGTTAGGTGCCGGTCTCACAAGGTTCTCACAAGACAGAGTGGGAAGCGCACAGAAGTGAGCTTGTTCGTTAGGTGCCGGTCTCACAAGGTTCTCACAAGACAGAGTGGGAAGCGCACAGAAGTGAGCTTGTTCGTTAGGTGCCGGTCTCACAAGGTTCTCACAAGACAGAGTGGGAAGCGCACAGAAGTGAGCTTGTTCGTTAGGTGCCGGTCTCACAAGGTTCTCACAAGACAGAGTGGGAAGCGCACAGAAGTGAGCTTGTTCGTTAGGTGCCGGTCTCACAAGGTTCTCACAAGACAGAGTGGGAAGCGCACAGAAGTGAGCTTGTTCGTTAGGTGCCGGTCTCACAAGGTTCTCACAAGACAGAGTGGGAAGCGCACAGAAGTGAGCTTGTTCGTTAGGTGCCGGTCTCACAAGGTTCTCACAAGACAGAGTGGGAAGCGCACAGAAGTGAGCTTGTTCGTTAGGTGCCGGTCTCACAAGGTTCTCACAAGACAGAGTGGGAAGCGCACAGAAGTGAGCTTGTTCGTTAGGTGCCGGTCTCACAAGGTTCTCACAAGACAGAGTGGGAAGCGCACAGAAGTGAGCTTGTTCGTTAGGTGCCGGTCTCACAAGGTTCTCACAAGACAGAGTGGGAAGCGCACAGAAGTGAGCTTGTTCGTTAGGTGCCGGTCTCACAAGGTTCTCACAAGACAGAGTGGGAAGCGCACAGAAGTGAGCTTGTTCGTTAGGTGCCGGTCTCACAAGGTTCTCACAAGACAGAGTGGGAAGCGCACAGAAGTGAGCTTGTTCGTTAGGTGCCGGTCTCACAAGGTTCTCACAAGACAGAGTGGGAAGCGCACAGAAGTGAGCTTGTTCGTTAGGTGCCGGTCTCACAAGGTTCTCACAAGACAGAGTGGGAAGCGCACAGAAGTGAGCTTGTTCGTTAGGTGCCGGTCTCACAAGGTTCTCACAAGACAGAGTGGGAAGCGCACAGAAGTGAGCTTGTTCGTTAGGTGCCGGTCTCACAAGGTTCTCACAAGACAGAGTGGGAAGCGCACAGAAGTGAGCTTGTTCGTTAGGTGCCGGTCTCACAAGGTTCTCACAAGACAGAGTGGGAAGCGCACAGAAGTGAGCTTGTTCGTTAGGTGCCGGTCTCACAAGGTTCTCACAAGACAGAGTGGGAAGCGCACAGAAGTGAGCTTGTTCGTTAGGTGCCGGTCTCACAAGGTTCTCACAAGACAGAGTGGGAAGCGCACAGAAGTGAGCTTGTTCGTTAGGTGCCGGTCTCACAAGGTTCTCACAAGACAGAGTGGGAAGCGCACAGAAGTGAGCTTGTTCGTTAGGTGCCGGTCTCACAAGGTTCTCACAAGACAGAGTGGGAAGCGCACAGAAGTGAGCTTGTTCGTTAGGTGCCGGTCTCACAAGGTTCTCACAAGACAGAGTGGGAAGCGCACAGAAGTGAGCTTGTTCGTTAGGTGCCGGTCTCACAAGGTTCTCACAAGACAGAGTGGGAAGCGCACAGAAGTGAGCTTGTTCGTTAGGTGCCGGTCTCACAAGGTTCTCACAAGACAGAGTGGGAAGCGCACAGAAGTGAGCTTGTTCGTTAGGTGCCGGTCTCACAAAGTTCTCACAAGACAGAGTGGGAAGCGCACAGAAGTGAGCTTGTTCGTTAGGTGCCGGTCTCACAAGGTTCTCACAAGACAGAGTGGGAAGCGCACAGAAGTGAGCTTGTTCGTTAGGTGCCGGTCTCACAAGGTTCTCACAAGACAGAGTGGGAAGCGCACAGAAGTGAGCTTGTTCGTTAGGTGCCGGTCTCACAAGGTTCTCACAAGACAGAGTGGGAAGCGCACAGAAGTGAGCTTGTTCGTTAGGTGCCGGTCTCACAAGGTTCTCACAAGACAGAGTGGGAAGCGCACAGAAGTGAGCTTGTTCGTTAGGTGCCGGTCTCACAAGGTTCTCACAAGACAGAGTGGGAAGCGCACAGAAGTGAGCTTGTTCGTTAGGTGCCGGTCTCACAAGGTTCTCACAAGACAGAGTGGGAAGCGCACAGAAGTGAGCTTGTTCGTTAGGTGCCGGTCTCACAAGGTTCTCACAAGACAGAGTGGGAAGCGCACAGAAGTGAGCTTGTTCGTTAGGTGCCGGTCTCACAAGGTTCTCACAAGACAGAGTGGGAAGCGCACAGAAGTGAGCTTGTTCGTTAGGTGCCGGTCTCACAAGGTTCTCACAAGACAGAGTGGGAAGCGCACAGAAGTGAGCTTGTTCGTTAGGTGCCGGTCTCACAAGGTTCTCACAAGACAGAGTGGGAAGCGCACAGAAGTGAGCTTGTTCGTTAGGTGCCGGTCTCACAAGGTTCTCACAAGACAGAGTGGGAAGCGCACAGAAGTGAGCTTGTTCGTTAGGTGCCGGTCTCACAAGGTTCTCACAAGACAGAGTGGGAAGCGCACAGAAGTGAGCTTGTTCGTTAGGTGCCGGTCTCACAAGGTTCTCACAAGACAGAGTGGGAAGCGCACAGAAGTGAGCTTGTTCGTTAGGTGCCGGTCTCACAAGGTTCTCACAAGACAGAGTGGGAAGCGCACAGAAGTGAGCTTGTTCGTTAGGTGCCGGTCTCACAAGGTTCTCACAAGACAGAGTGGGAAGCGCACAGAAGTGAGCTTGTTCGTTAGGTGCCGGTCTCACAAGGTTCTCACAAGACAGAGTGGGAAGCGCACAGAAGTGAGCTTGTTCGTTAGGTGCCGGTCTCACAAGGTTCTCACAAGACAGAGTGGGAAGCGCACAGAAGTGAGCTTGTTCGTTAGGTGCCGGTCTCACAAGGTTCTCACAAGACAGAGTGGGAAGCGCACAGAAGTGAGCTTGTTCGTTAGGTGCCGGTCTCACAAGGTTCTCACAAGACAGAGTGGGAAGCGCACAGAAGTGAGCTTGTTCGTTAGGTGCCGGTCTCACAAGGTTCTCACAAGACAGAGTGGGAAGCGCACAGAAGTGAGCTTGTTCGTTAGGTGCCGGTCTCACAAGGTTCTCACAAGACAGAGTGGGAAGCGCACAGAAGTGAGCTTGTTCGTTAGGTGCCGGTCTCACAAGGTTCTCACAAGACAGAGTGGGAAGCGCACAGAAGTGAGCTTGTTCGTTAGGTGCCGGTCTCACAAGGTTCTCACAAGACAGAGTGGGAAGCGCACAGAAGTGAGCTTGTTCGTTAGGTGCCGGTCTCACAAGGTTCTCACAAGACAGAGTGGGAAGCGCACAGAAGTGAGCTTGTTCGTTAGGTGCCGGTCTCACAAGGTTCTCACAAGACAGAGTGGGAAGCGCACAGAAGTGAGCTTGTTCGTTAGGTGCCGGTCTCACAAGGTTCTCACAAGACAGAGTGGGAAGCGCACAGAAGTGAGCTTGTTCGTTAGGTGCCGGTCTCACAAGGTTCTCACAAGACAGAGTGGGAAGCGCACAGAAGTGAGCTTGTTCGTTAGGTGCCGGTCTCACAAGGTTCTCACAAGACAGAGTGGGAAGCGCACAGAAGTGAGCTTGTTCGTTAGGTGCCGGTCTCACAAGGTTCTCACAAGACAGAGTGGGAAGCGCACAGAAGTGAGCTTGTTCGTTAGGTGCCGGTCTCACAAGGTTCTCACAAGACAGAGTGGGAAGCGCACAGAAGTGAGCTTGTTCGTTAGGTGCCGGTCTCACAAGGTTCTCACAAGACAGAGTGGGAAGCGCACAGAAGTGAGCTTGTTCGTTAGGTGCCGGTCTCACAAGGTTCTCACAAGACAGAGTGGGAAGCGCACAGAAGTGAGCTTGTTCGTTAGGTGCCGGTCTCACAAGGTTCTCACAAGACAGAGTGGGAAGCGCACAGAAGTGAGCTTGTTCGTTAGGTGCCGGTCTCACAAGGTTCTCACAAGACAGAGTGGGAAGCGCACAGAAGTGAGCTTGTTCGTTAGGTGCCGGTCTCACAAGGTTCTCACAAGACAGAGTGGGAAGCGCACAGAAGTGAGCTTGTTCGTTAGGTGCCGGTCTCACAAAGTTCTCACAAGACAGAGTGGGAAGCGCACAGAAGTTAGCTGGTTCGTTAGGTGTCGGTCTCACAAACTTGTCAAGCCACAGTTGCAGGTGTGCAAACATCTGCACACCTACATCCCTGCACTACTTGATTACCAGCCACAATGGTCAACTGGAGACACTAAAGCACCGAACCTTTAAACCACAATAAACGCTAGAAGCGACTGACCTCCCCCCGACCGCACCAGTCGCAGTCACAACAAGGCGGGGACCCTGAGTTTTTTAGCTGATTGCTCAGACACGGTTGTAGGGGACTCCTCCCCGGACGGATCGCCTGTGCTCTAGTAGTACGGGTGGTCCTGGCTGTGACGAGCTACGAACAGCCGCCTGACAAACCAGACTACGAGGTAGATTGCAGGTCGATGAGGATGCGTGCCAGGGGTCAATGTCTGCCTCGCTTTTTCCCCGACGACGACGAAGGCTAGCTCGAGGCACTGAACGAGCATGCTTCATGGCGCACGACAGCCTACAACGGGCTGGCGAAAAAGGCCCGCACCACGTGTGTTCCACGACCCTTGCTAAAGCGAGTTGCTCAGATCCTGAGACAACCAGCTTCGGTTGCCTCATCGGAGCGCGGCTGGTCGGCTTACGGGAGTGAACACGCTTGCGTGCACCCCGGATTGTGGCGGACGTAGGTTCCGTCGACACTCACGAAACTCTGCTTTTAAGTATCCTTTGCGACTCCCCCTTCGTCGTCCTGGACGAAGGAGGTACATTGCCAGAGAAGTCACAGCCGTATGCATAGCCGTATGCATACGTATGCATAGCCGTATGCGTAGCCGTATGCACAGCCGTATGCATAGCCGTATGCATAGCCGTATGCACAGCCGTATGCATAGCCGTATGCATAGCCGTATGCATAGCCGTATGCATAGCCGTATGCATAGCCGTATGCATAGCCGTATGCATAGCCGTATGCATAGCCGTATGCATAGCCGTATGCATAGCCGTATGCATAGCCGTATGCATAGCCGTATGCATAGCCGTATGCATAGCCGTATGCATAGCCGTATGCATAGCCGTATGCATAGCCGTATGCATAGCCGTATGCATAGCCGTATGCATAGCCGTATGCATAGCCGTATGCATAGCCGTATGCATAGCCGTATGCATAGCCGTATGCATAGCCGTATGCATAGCCGTATGCATAGCCGTATGCATAGCCGTATGCATAGCCGTATGCATAGCCGTATGCATAGCCGTATGCAGCGCCGTATGCGTATGCAGGTTTGGGCGTATGCAGCCGTATGCAGCCACCATAGCATAGTTTTTACGAGTGCCCAATTTCTGGACTCAGGGTGGACACCGTTTGGTACCGGTGTTCTTCTTTTTAGGTGACAACCCCAAAAATAGTGACAGCATGAACCGAAGAACCCGGCTATGTTGGCAAGTAAACGCGTTTCCATCCGTTTTTTTCCAAAACATGGAAACGGAAACGGAAACGGAAACGGAAACGGCCCCTTGGTTTTGCGGGCTACCTACAAACCATGCTAGCACCACCAGGGAATACTACACGGCGAGGTCCAGCCCCAGAAGTTGGAGTAAAAGAGGGTGCCCGAGTCACACCCGAAAAGCGGGTGTGACACCCACTTTTTTAATTCCAGCTTTAACTCCAGCTTCTGAGGCTGCTCACATCCCGCAGCAGCCCGGACAGGGTGTGTCAACTTGCAGCCAAAACCGAAAAGACTGTCGCGCATACGAACCTTGTCGAGAAATAAACGGGGAGGTCACCAATTCTCTGAGTGCTTGGTTGCCACCACTAGCGCAGTTCGGGACTACTTCGGAGACAGCACCGTTTGCACAGATAAATTTGCTTTGCTGGCTCGTTGGGAAATACCCCTAAAAAAATTTCCCCCCGCCCATCCGAGGTGTGGTCACCTTACACACTGCAATCTGCAGCAGCCGTTTCCCAAATAAGGAAACGCCGTTTCCTTGAAAGTATGGAAACGGAAACGGAAACGGAAACGGGAAACGTTTCCGTTTACTTGCCATCATAGCTCTAGGCATAGTGGTCAAACGATTCGCATGCGATAATAATTATCGCATTATCGCACAAGATTATCGCATATAATCGGCCTGCGATAATATGCGATAATTCATAACACTGTATTTGTGCAGAGGATGTACCCCTGTAGGGGTGGGTTCCGGGGGAAAGTTTGTGACTTTCTCTGGGGGTTTAGCATGAGTGCTATGAGAACCTTTCTGTCAACCACATCCAGATTCCGTTGCCGCCCAATCCCGCCAGCCCAGTAGATCGTGCCAGCTGATACTACGACAGATGAAGTTGTTCAGATGCTCCCCAGACGCAAGAAGCATAATATTATGGAGGTCTTCCGAAGACAACAGGACCATGAGCCGGCTTGCACGAAGGCAGTGTCATGCTGGAACTCGACACACAGCCGAAACAAGACCAACCATGACTTGTGTACAAGGGAAGACTACTTCGGCGAGCCCCAGTGAAACAGCCGGAACCAGATAAACGCCGTAAGAGATGTCGACGCACCAGCACTAAAAAGAGGCAGGCCATCAGCACTGGTCAGCAACCGTGCAAGCTCTCTTTCATCGTCTTCATCAACGACTTCGGCGTTGCTGACACGGGAGTCTCAGCCTTCCCGGGAAGTGGCGACAAGGTGTATGCTCTTACGCTGCCTCGGTACGCCGCAATGCCGGGATCACGCACCGCCCACGTTTTGCAGCTGGAAGGAGGACGAAAGTGGTGTTAAACGGCATAGAAGCAGTTTGCTCCAAACCCGTGTATCTGCAGGACGTACCCTTCGCTCAATGGAAACTGAAGTTTCCCATCAAGGCGTTATCCGCCGCCGTAGGCCGTGCAGTTGCAAAGAAGAAGAGAGCCCGCAGCGCTACGCGATCCCGCGAGGTGAGCTCACCCACCAGAGATTGGCATTGCAAGAGGCATCTGTCTGTCGTCGGGTTGCTGAACCTGCGGGGTTTCAGAGTCCTGGGCGACATATGGTCTCACGGAATGGACGAAGGAAGGAAATCGGTCCTCCACCAGTATGTAGAAGCTCCAACTCAAAGAGCCCAGTCAAGCACGGAAACCGGGCCTGATGACGATACGGTTTTCAGAATCAGCCAGGGGTGCTTTCTTCAAAGAATGGGGTCGGTGTTCGTATGGAGGTTGGGTTGTGCCGTGTGCTGAAAAACGTGCCGGCACAGGTGCCCGGCACGATTTTTCGGCACAGCCGGCACAGTCAGGTTATTTAACCGCGGATTTAGTGAAGGATTGTTCAGGAAACGGTCGCGAGCGAAACCCGAAAAGGTAACGACCATTTCACTGTCTTCTTTGTTTTGTGATGCGAACATCACGAGGTGCTGTCCGAAGACACCGCCCACGTGAGCACTGTTAAGCAGCGGTTGCCAGATACTCCCGTAGCACCTTTTCACATTTGTGGGGGCTGTGGGCCTCAGTGGTGCAAGCACCACGCGCTCTTCAAACCCATGAAACATTTTCCCCCCCAACTTTGGGGGGGGGGGGTGCCCCACCATGTAGCGCGTGCCTCTGCAATCGTGGGTGTTGGGAGCACGAGTAGGTTCCGCCCAAGAGGACATCACCAACATTGTAAGCCACTGAGCAGAGCGAACAAGAAGTTCGCTCTAGTGGCTACTGGTAGCTACTCGTGGCTACTGGTAGCTACTCGTGGCTACTGGTGGCTGCTGGTGGCTACTGGTGGCTCCTGGTAGCTACTCGCGGCTGCTGGTGACTACTGGTGGCGACTCGTGGCTGCTGGTGGCTACCTGTGGCTACCTGTGGCTACTTGTGGCTACTGGTGGCTACTGGTGGCTACGGGTGGCTACTCGTGGCTACTTGTGGCTGCTGGTCGCTACTGCCGGTGGCTACTGGTGGCTGCTGGTGGCTACTCGTGGCTACCGGTGGCTACCGGTGGCTGCCAGTGACTGCTAGTGGCTGCTGGTGGCTACGCGTAGCTACTGGTAGCTACTAGTGGCCACGGGTGGCTACTCGTGGCTACTGGTAGCAATTCGTGGCTACTGGTAACTACTCGTGGCTGCTGGTGGCTACTCGTGGCTACTGGTGGCTGCTAGTGGCTACTGGTGGCTGCTGGTGGCTACTGGTGGCTACTCATGGCTACCGGTGACTGCTAGTGGCTGCTGGTGGCTACGCGTAGCTACTGGTAGCTACTAGTGGCTACTGGTGGCCACGGGTGGCTACTCGTGGCTACTGGTAACTACTCGTGGCTGCTGGTAACTACTCGTGGCTACTCGTGGCTACTGGTAACTACTCGTGGCTACTGGTAACTACTCGTGGCTGCTGGTGGCTACTCGTGGCTACTCGTGGCTACCGGTGACTGCTAGTGGCTGCTGGTGGCTACGCGTAGCTACTGGTAGCTACTAGTGGCCACGGGTGGCTACTCGTGGCTACTGGTAACTACTCGTGGCTGCTGGTGGCTACTCGTGGCTACCGGTGGCTGCCGGTGGCTACTGGTGTACTCGTGGCTACTGGTAGCTACTCGTGGCTGCTGGTGGCTACTGGTGGCTGCTGGTGGCTCCTGGTGGCTGCTGGTAGCTACTCGTGGCTACTCGTGGCTACCGGTGACTGCTAGTGGCTGCTGGTGGCTACGCGTAGCTACTGGTAGCTACTAGTGGCTACTGGTAACTACTCGTGGCTGCTGGTGGCTACTCGTGGCTACCGGTGGCTGCCGGTGGCTACTGGTGGCTACTCGTGGCTACTGGTAGCTACTCGTGGCTGCTGGTGGCTACTGGTGGCTGCTAGTGGCTCCTGGTGGCTGCTGGTAGCTACTCGTGGCTGCTAGTGGCTACCGGTGGCTGCTAGTGGCTACCGGTGTAAATACTACCTTGTAAATACTCGACGTAGCTACTCGTGGCTGCCGGTGGCTACTCATAGCTACTCGTGGCTACTCGCGGCTACTGGTGGTTGCTGGTGGCTACTGGTGGCTGCCGGTGGCTGCTGGCAGCTATGAGTAGGGGTGCGAAGTCATGGATATGTCAGGCGGCGCCTACCAGTGCAAGAGTTGCTCGGTGGACGACTTCCGGATGAAGCAGGAGAAAATACAAGAAACTGTGAGAGCGTGATGGACACCCACAACGTACCGAAGCTTCTGCACACCAGCCACCACCAAGCAAGGCGGCTCGCGCAAGAAGGGATCGAGCCATTCGGAGTCAAAGCAGCTACGTCGAGTATTTACAAGCGAACTTTCACTCTATATAACTTAGCAGGTCCGGGCTCTGAGGCTGGACTCCGCCGAGTAGGGGTCTGACGTGTCGGTTGCAACTGTTTTGCTGGAAGCTTCTGCATCAACGGACTCAACACAGCGTAAGAACCAACACTCTCTACACTCCACCTGGTTTCCGACCGACTGAGCAGAGAAAAACCTTCCCCAAATAAAAGAGAAAAATCAGACACTCGTTTGTCGTCGAGGGAAAAGAAAAGAAAGAAAAAGACCGTCGGGGAAATCCACACACATAACAACCCTCGCCGCCCCCCCGGTAACCGTGTTCACACGCGACCCTTCTTCGTAACCCGGTGTCCTCTTCAGGGAGTAAGAGTAAGTACACACAAACAAAAAATAACGCTAAAAAAAAGAACCCCAATAATAAATAACCGCACACCAAAAGAAGCAAAGAAGCAAAAAAAAAAAAAAACAAAAGAAAAAGGAGAAAAAAGGTAGACACCGCCAATCGGGGATCGTCGGACAACACACACCCACACACGCACGCGCGCGCACACACACACACTCACACACAACAAAAAGACAAGAAAAAAAGAAAAGAAAAAAAGGAGACTTTAAAAAACCCGTAGTTTCACGCGAATTCTTTCACTGTCACTTTAAAAAAAAAAGAAGAAACAACAACAACAACAATAACAACAACAACAACAACAAAAAAAAGAGAAGAAATGCACCTTTTCGCGAACCTTGCCGCACTCGATGATGAGGTTGCCACGCAGGAGGCCGGGGCCACGTGCCCGCAGCTTCTCGACGAGGACTGCCTGGACCACTGCCACGACGACGACGGGTGTCTAAGCGACAAGTCGTTTTCGGGGCTGCTCGAAACGATTATTCCCGACGACGAAGACTTGGAAGGTGCGTCGAAGACGCCGCCGTGCGGGCACAACGAGTGGGACAACGTGCGCGCGAAGAAGGACCTGCTAACGCTCCGGTGCCGCGCCTGCATGCGGCGGTGGAAGACGTCGTCGACCGGAATCACACGCTGCCAGAAATTCCGGCAATCGGGGTCATGCACGACGAAGTTCTGCCTCGGGGTGCACATCTACCGCTGCAAGAGCACCCTCATCGAAAAGCGTCGCCGCACGAACTCCGAGAGGCAGAAGATCAAAGAGCAGGAAGAAGCCGCCGCCGTCGCGAAAGCCCAGCCCGTCCAATCGGTCGCCAGCGAACTTGGCATCGCGTTCATCGAGCTCACCCGGTCGGCCGAGCTTCAAGAAATCCGCACCGCCCAGTACAAACTGAGCAAGCGGCCGTCCAAGCGGGAAATCGCCCTCAAGCAGGCGCCGAGTCTGGGCCCTGTTTCGACTTCGTCTTCGTCGGCTCCGGGTTCGGATCTGCTCAAATCGAGCAAGAGCAGCCACGAAGGCGCGTCAGACGGAACGGACAGCCTAAGCAACACGGTCATCGAGGAGAGGGACGCCATATCGAGCCCTGTTAACACGCCGCTACTGCCGGCGCGGCTAGCACCGGCCGACGGGGGCGTGTCCTTCGCTTTGGCAGGGCTGGGAGGCAAAGCCCACGCGGCCAAGCAGCAGCAGCAGCAGCAGCAGCAGCAGCAGCAGCAGCAGCAGCAGTTGCTGCAGCCGCCGAAGCTCCCGTCCCGCGTTGGGCACAACAACCCCCAGCAGCAGCAGCAGCAGCAGTATCACCAGCAGCAGCAGCAGCAGCAGTATCACCAGCAGCAGCAGCAGCAGCAGTATCACCAGCAGCAGCAGCAGCAGCAGGCCGCCAGCTTCGCGTCGCTGCAGCACACGGTGTCGAGCATGCAGACGAACGCGATGCTGACCACGGCCCTGATGCAGCAGTACGCCGCCGCTCAGGGCTTCCAACCCCCCCCCACCGCCATCCCATCCTTCCCCGCAGCATCGCCCCCCAGCGGCTACCTGCCCCCGGCCTTCGGCGTGCCCGCCTTGATGTGATACCCCCCACAAACAAAACCTTTAACTCTAAAAATCATTGCGCCAACGCATGGCCGGGGGATTCGGCGGGATGCCGCGGGAACTCGAAAAAAAAAAAAAAAAAAAGGACGCTAGCCCAAACAACTTCCTCCGGTAGAGTAAACTTGCCTGAAGAAATCAACTGCCTTCGGGTAGGCTAGGTCTGACACTAGTTGTCGTCGGGGGGGAACATTTCCGGAGTTGGGGCTTGCACTGATAAACGAAGCAACGGACGATCAGCATCAACTGACCAAAGGTGATGGAAATGATAAGGCAAAAGTTTCTTGTTCTTCGCGTGTACAGGGTATAAACCTCTCTGGGGGGGGGTTTCCTGTATTAGCACTTTTTTCGTTGGCTTCGTTTTCTCTTTCATGTGCAACCGTTGTTCCGGAAATGTTCCCGTCAGTACAGATGTACCAGGGTTTAAGTTAGGGCCGGTTTTCCGGTTTCCAAAACCGGCTTTCGGCTAAACCCGGTTTTCAGGGTTTAAGTTAGGGCCGGTTTTCCGGTTTCCAAAACCGGCTTTCGGCTAAACCCGGTTTTGGAAAAAAAAAAAAAAAAAGTGGAATTCGCCCCAGCCCGGAACCGGCTTGTTCACTACTACACTGCACTGCTGCAGTGCACTACTATTCTGCACTGCACTGCACTACATACCAGGGTGGGGGATTCACAAAGTCATCCTCCGGGAAACTGCAAATCGCTTGGCGTATCCGCATACCGCACGCCTCCTCACAATACCACTCGCAATACCTCTCACAACTGCTGGTGCTGAGCGTCTTTTCTCCAAGCTTCGCCTTGTGAAGGACCGACTCAGCAGCAGGCTGAATGATACGAGCCTTCAGGGGTACATGACCGTATCCACCGAAGGAAGCATCACCGCGGATGGCATTCCAAATGACGTTCTTTCCTCGTACGTAGAGACCTTTACTTCTGGGGAAAGAAAGCTTGCATATACGTCTCTCGAAGACCTCAAAGCTGCCCAAGAACACGCCATGACCCTGAGAAAGAGTTGTGAAAAGAGCTGGTGGATCTGATGACCAGCGGTATTGCTACACGTAAACAAAGATTCCGAAGCCATCGTCTACCTCCCTGTTTGGGTCTCTGCTGTTTCCTCCCCTGACTTGCAGTTTACTTGTTGCACCTGTAGGCTTCTCCCGTTCTCTGTTTTGCAACTGAGCGGGCACGCTTGGGCGCAGCGGCATGGTGTTACCACGTTGCAGCATCGCTGGTGAAATGGCGGGTACATGTGTAGGGCAAGGAGGCGCGGCCGAAGGCCGATGCCGCCGCAGGCCGGAAACGTGGCCCCGGGGATGCGAATGAGGGCCGGGAACGCGTCCGAACCGCAGTGCAGCGCTGACAGGCAAAAACCGGGAAAACCGGGAATAGAGCTAAAAAGAAAATCCTAACTTAACCCCTGGAAGAGAAGACAAAAAAAAAAAAAAGTAAAAAACAACAGTTTGCCAAACCATCAGGACCACCAGAAAAAGAAAAATCTTTCACTCTAAAAAAAAGAGAAAAAAGCGAATTCAAGCAAGCACTCGCAGGCAAGAGAAAGCCTACAGGGTAGGTGGGCCAATCTGATACTTGCTGGCGTTGGGGGGAGGGAGGAAAACCAAAAATAATAGTAACCAAACCGAAACGCGAACATTCACTCTGGAAGCGGGACCTAACATTTTTTCCCCCGAACGGTGGAGAACTTGAAACAACAATTTCGCCCGACAGTCACTCCAAAACCCCTAAGCCTCAACACTCAACCGGAGACTTAAAAATGCCGGCTTCTTAAAAAAGAAAGTCGAACTGCAGGGCAGCGTATCCGCTCCTTTGTTGATCGTCGAACCTTTAGAGAAAAATTAACAACAACAGTCTAGAAAAAGGACTCTAACCCAAACAATTTTCCGCTGGTAGCGACAACCTGCCTAAATAAATCAACTGCCTTCGGGTGGACAAGTTTGACACTTGCTGTCGTTGCCCGGGGGGGGGGGGGGGGGGGGGGAACAAAAAAGAAGGAGGGATTTTTTTTTTTCCTTTATATTATTTCCATTTGGTTTCGGCATCAAAAGGACCTTCTAAGACGCTTAGAGTGAGGGACGACAACCCAATAAAGTGAAAAGTATGAGAAAGAGGGAAAAAGAAATAAATAGCCGAAGGGCGCCCATCATCTTGGACCCAAACAAAGCTCAGGACGGGTTGACTCTGCCTGAAGGAATCAACCACCCCCGGGTGGGCTAGTCTGACACAAGTTGTCAACAGGAAAAAAAAAAAAAAAAAAAAAAGAAAGAAGCAGAGTTTCATGTCAAACTGGTGCTCTAGCAACCTCTGCTCTCAGGTTTTCTTGTTTAAGCCGGTCCGTCCTCACCCTCTGATAGGCTGCGATTCAGCGTGATGTCTTGAAGTTAAGGGACAGGATATTTGTCTGCATTAGTCACCAGGTGACCATCTCTTCGGTCGTACCGTGTCGTGCTTCAGGCGCTTGCGCTCGTTCGAATCATCTTACATACAACACGAGGAATGTGTGGTTACGCTGGGCACATCATGTTTCGATACCACGACTAGCTCTGCCGATAGCGGTTTGTGGGTTCAAACCCGGTTCCCATGTTTTCATCCATGTACTCTTGCGACTCTCTTGTTAAGCTATCATCACGTCCTGACCAGGGACGCATTGATGCTGGTCTGCGTGGTGAATCGTGCCTGGGGTTTACGTGCGACCGATTATGCCATCTGGACCCTATCCGTGTGCCGTTTACGCGCGGCGCTGGACACTTCTTCCTCGCTGGTACCATGATAGGCGGCGTGATCAAGGGATGCGGGTGGGCACGGCTTTGCTGAAAACACTGCTCAAGCAATCATATCCATCCTCATCATACCAGAGCTCTTCTTTGGTGTGCGCTCGGGAATGTGATTGCATACTTTCCCAAACGATTTCAACCGCCCGGCAACAAGGTGTTCCTTGTTGTCAGCTCAGCTTGTTAAGGGGTGGAAAAAAGAAGAGTAAAAGCGAACCCATTTTTTTTCAAATTTAAAGCCTCCAAAAACCAGGGGATTAGCTTCTACATCCACATTTGGACTGTCAGTCCAATTCGGAAAAGCCGGGGGGGAAAACGGGATCGCATCCCAATCGACATCGGTGAGGTCCATGTCCTCACGTGATGGTACAGCCGGCATTTTTTGTTTGTGCGTATGTGCTATCACCTGTATGGTAATTTCCACAGTACGCTGCCAATCGTCACTTGTTGATAATGACAACCGCTTTCGTCTCCTCCGCGGGCCACTCAACCGCGGCCACGTCCTTCCACTTCACAGTAGAAAGATCAATGTCGTCACGATGTACGGCGGGAATTTTCACTTACGTCCCTTTTTGTTTGTGCACACTTCCTTCAAACCTGTTTGTTCATCTAACGGGAGTGAGGATAGTACGCTGCCATCGATCTGTTTTTGTTCTTGACAAATTGCATTTGTTAGCAGGGATTATCCTGTATGGTTAAAAAAAAATTTTTTCACCAAAAAAAAAAAAAAAGATTCTGAAAACAGGTCAGTGAAAAAAGATTTTTTAACCATGAGGATTTCTGGTGAAAACTTTTTGGCAAGGGACCCAGGCTACAGGCTCAGATCCTGGAGTCGTAGTTGCTGTTTTGTGTGTACACAGCCTGCCAGCGATGTGGTCCAGAAATATCTATGGGGCATGAGGGGCGTTGGGATTAGCGTGTTGGGGGGCGCCTGTCGTGAGCAGCTTCGCCCTGCCTCGATTCGTTGAAAGGCGTTGAGGCCATCATGCCGTAGTGCCCACTGGGACTGACAAGTGAAGGCTACAACAAAGTGGAGAAGCAGCAGCCAGATTGTGTTTTCCATCACCCAGTAATCAGTCACTGGAGGATCGTTTGCTATGCTGCTGCTACGTGGTATCACATACCACTGCATGCTGCTGCTACGTGCTGCTACACCGTGTGCTGCTACGCCCTGCTACTGCTAGTGATGCACCGCTGCATGCTGTACTGCTAGTACGTGCTGCTGGTGTATGCATCTACTACGTGTAGAGGATGGTAGCATGTATCCTACGTGCTGATGCACCGCTGCATGCTGTACTGCTAGTACGTGCTGCTAATGGCCATAATGGTCCCTTCTGAGAGGCCACCAAGGGGTACCCCCCCACGGCCACTTCTCAGGGGACCATATCCTGAAGCTCACAGGCCTGAAAGGATTTTGAAACTAAAAGAGATGTCGCTCACCGCATTTGGTTTCAGTGGAGCTGCCACTGTGGTCAACACTGTGCTAACGTATGACGCTACTGTGTGGGACACTGCTTGCTTCAGCAATCCATGCTTTCCCACTCGCAGCGTGGGAAAAAAAGTTTTCTGGCCATATCAAAGATTTTCTAACCGGGGTTTTCAGAATTTCGGGGATTAGAATAACCCCTGTTTGTTAGCCACAAGAAAAAAAAAAAAAATGACACTCCACCATCACCCAAGCCCCCGGCAGAGGTGGCCAACGTGCAATCCGAGGCACTCAGGGCCCAACATTGTCGTGCCGATACGTCGCGTCGCGCTGTGTTGAGTGAGGACG
Source organism: Diplonema papillatum (assembly GCA_030068145.1). Classification (NCBI taxonomy): domain Eukaryota; phylum Euglenozoa; class Diplonemea; order Diplonemida; family Diplonemidae; genus Diplonema; species Diplonema papillatum. The sequence goes on from JAPJBO010000697.1 coordinate 73,299, forward strand.
CAAAACGCCGTTGGCGGTCCAAATTTGGAAAATGTGCCGGAGACCAAGCTAATGCCCTGCAAAAAACTCTTTAAAAAAAAAAAAAAAAAAAAAAAAAAAAAAGGTCGAAAGACACCAATCTGTACGTCCCACGGGATCGTCGGAAACACAAAAAAGAAAACGTTAAATCCGCACGTCCCGTGGGATCGGCGGAAGCACAAAAATAAGGAATACTTCAAAGAAAGCAAACATCTACGCGATTCTTTCCTCGTTCACACGTGTGTTTTTTCGTCTTCTTTTTCCTTCTGAACTAATTTTCTTCAAGGGCACTTTCTTAAACGCTACCCACGCGTCCCAGGCTTAAAAATACCACGCACCGGAGATGGCCGACGTCATAACAATTCGTGGGCCCCTCCGATCAGTACCCTGGCTTGATCCAGTAGCTAGTACCCTGGCTTGATCCAGTAGGTAGCACCCTGGCTTGATCAGTACCCTGGCCTGATTTGTAGGAAATGTGTGTTCAGCAAAAAAGAAGAGACCCCCTCGTTTCTCCGGTCTTCTGCCCTCTTCTTTCGAAAAAAAAATATTGGAGCGACGGTAACACAAAAAAAGAGAGCGAAAGAGAAAATAAATAGCCGAAGGGCGCCCATCATCTTGGACCCAAGCAATCTCTGGACGGAGCAGACCCTGCCTGAAAGGAACCAACCACCCCGGGTGGGCTAGTCTGACACAGAGTTGTCAGCAGGGGGTTATGCACTGCAGCGGTTGGGTGAGGTACCTCACCCAAAAAAAAATTTTTTTTAGGAAATCGGGTGGGAGGTTGGGTTGATTTACACTACCTCGGATTGGGTTGGGCAGCGTTTTGGTGTCTGTATTCTGGGTTGGCAGGGGCGGGCTAGGTGTCTTCTGAAGGAGAAAGCTGGCTGCAGAAGGCCTGCCTTCAGCCAGGACACCAGATTCTGAGGCTCAATGTACCGTACCGTCTCCCATACTATAATACAGGGGGGGTCCGGGGGGCCAGAGAAAACGGGCTTGGTGTCTATTCTGAAGGAGAAAACGGGCTGCATAAGGTCCTGGTTGTGACAGTGGTTGTCAGCAGAAAAAAAAAAAAAAAAAAAAAAGACTTGTTTGTTGATGCCAGCACCGCACAGCACACGAAAGAAAGCTTTCTCATCCCCGACAATCCTCAGGCAGTCAGTGTTCTGCCAGACCATTAGACCAAAAAAAGATTGCTCCCCCCCTCCCTAGGATTCTGCCCAAGCACCACACGGCGAAGTCCAGCCTCAGAAGCTGGAGTGAAAGCTGGAGTTAAAAAAAGTGGGTGTCACACCCGCTTTTCGGGTGTGGATCTCCACGCGTTTTGATTGTAGCGCACCATCTTTTCAGGTGTGACTCGGGCACATCCTCTTTAACTCCAGCTTCTGAGGCTGGACCTCACCGTGTAGTTACAACACGGTCAGGTACAACACGGTCAATCAGGCAGGGGCGGGCCGGGTTGATAACACAATCCAGTCCGTAATTAATCAATTTTTAATTCGTGAAGCCAAGTTCGTGAAAGAAATAATTAGTTCCTTCACGAAACAGAAATTCGCAAAATTCAGCTTCATGATTTACAGGGCCCGTTCCCCCAACCTCTTTGCGCTAGCAGGGTGTCAGGGCAGCAGACTCCAGAAAGAAGAAGAAAAAGAAAAAAGAAAAAGGCCGCTCCTGGTCCAGGAACGTGACGGTCAACCGCACAGTTTGCAAAGCTTGAGTCGGAGGCAGCACAGTGCTACAACCCCGTCCGCTCTGCCCTGCGGCTGACCGTCTCGACGAGCGCGAGCGCCAAGCCCCAAGGTGCGCCACGCCTTGATTCTTCCCTGGTACCTGTGGTCAGGCAGCAGACTCCAGCAAAAATAAATAAACAAATGTCAGAAGCGCCCGCCTGAAAAAAACAATTATTTCCTTCGCGAAATAACTCTTCACAAAATATATTTCCACAAGATATTTACTTGATTAATTACGGACTTGGAGTGTATGTTAATCGCTTGAAACTTCCATAACAAGTGGGTAGTGTATACCCTGTGGGTGCAAGGGGCACCCGCTCCGAAAGCAACCCAACCAACAACACACTTTGAGAGCCAATCAATAAATATTGCCGGCTCGTGCGAGGGGTAGCCGTACCACTTTTCGACGCCGAAAGGTGACAGACCGCAGCTTTTAGATGGGAATTGGAGCACCACCTAACCCGGGATTGGCGGGTGGCACACCCGGATTCCACACTGGATTTACGGGTTGTAACACACGGGATTTGCGGGTGTTCCCACACCCGACGCTTGACCGCACAGTTGACGGACCCGACATTCCCCACCCAGTGCTGGAGCACACCGTGTGGATAGGGGCGCTTTCCGGGTGGGGGATGCCGGTTTAACCTATCCGTTAAAATTCCTGCTTGCTACATGTTAGTTGTAGCACCCCACCCGTATTGCAATACGATCTAGTTACGGATATTCAACCATGTGCAAACCATAAGCAGCACCAGAAATTCACGAAAAGAGACAGTCATACGGCACCATAAAGGAGGGCCTACCGTAAGTAAGGTATGTGGATAGTGGCCGAAACCACCAATGAACGACAACCAAGGTACCCACCGATCCTCTTACCTCGTGTAACCACCACTCTTTCGACACTCAGAGCATAAAGGATATCTTCCCATAACGACGAAGGTCACCCGGAGACTTTAAAACCCTGGGGTTTCTAGCGGACTTCCACTCTAAAATACCTCGGGAGTTTCAAGCAAACTGTCACCTTTTCGAAACCCGGACATAATTCCACCCCCAAGCGGTGCGGTGTTGAACACATCACCATTCAAACGCACGTTCTCGCACCCTGCCCCACTTCTTGATGCGCAACTGTTTCAAATTATTGCACCCTCTTGAGCAGCAACCACGGCCGTGCCACCTCTGGGAGAGGTGGTCCTTCCCCGATTTAACAACGGGGATCGCGCCTGCGTCGTCGTGTGCTCTGTGCGTAGCGAAAACGCGTGGCACTTCACGTGCGAAGAGCTGACCGCGAAGCCAGTGGCACAGATTGTGTCGCCTACAGAGTATCCTATTTTGCAACTCTACTTCTGAGGCTGGAGCTTTCTGGTTGTGGCTCGGCATGCCCTCTCTAGCTCCAGCTTCTGAGGCTGGACCTCACCGTGTACACACGCGGGCGCTTTTCTCTGTCGTTTGTAGAGCGTAGGAAGTGCACCGCTACACTCCGCACCTCGTAGAGCGTAGAAAGTGCACCGCTACACTCCGCACCTCCGCTAGACTTGCAGTTTTTGGGTACGAAGCTGGCCTGCGGCCGTTCCGGCTAAAAGACCCGCTTGGCACGCCCTAAGGTTGGAACGCGGGGGAGTACAGCAGCCGCGGTTGCTGCAAACCCTTTGCAAGCAACCGCCTTCTCGTCAGAAAACCAACCGTTTCGGCTGGCACCATTCGTCTTCTTAACCATGGTTGCGAAGACGAATGCGAGCATAGACACAAAGATGTCTCAAAGCATCTGCAGAATAACACGAAAAGCCTCCAGGCAAAAACTCCGTTTCCACAGTTCTTCCGGCGAGCTGCAATGGGAATTGCAGAAGCATGAGACTCGGCGGCGTGTCTGGGTGGTTGATCAGAATTCCCAACCTGAAAATGACACGGGGTAAATCCAAGTGTGAAAACGATCAACCGGCACGCGCAAACGAAGCGCCTGTCTTTTCTGTATGCGCACATGCTTTGTAGGAAATGCTTGAGGAGGCTGCCAGTTGTGAAATCTTTGATGACTTCCCACTATCACAACAGTATTCCAATCATCGAAAAAGGAGGTAAATGTGCTGTAGCCCGCACGAAACACAAGTAACTCTGGGTTTAGTGGCGGGCGTACGCGTTCAACAACAAAAGACCCACTTGGTATTTGTTGTTGTGTTCTCCCTCCAGCCTCGTTCGAAGTAAGCACAAGGCAACCCCTCGAGTATTTCTGCTTTTATTTCGAGAAGAAAAGGCTCTGTACACCTCGGCCAAAACCCCATCCCATGCCAATGACCCAACGTAGGGCGTATCCGAAACTGCACACATTCTCTGTCGCTTTACGCGCGGAAGAAATAGCAAGAATGTTTGAGCCATTTCACCCACCCGCTGCCCGATTGAACGTCATCGAGCCTTGTAGCTTGGGTCAGCACGCAATCTGTGGCGATAGTCCTTGTAGAACGTTATCAAGAGTAGTATAGCGTAAACGAGCGAAAAGTCGAGCGTAATCCAGTGTCATCGCCGCGTAATCGTTTTCGTTAGAATGCAAAAAGAATCTGTGTCGATAATCTGCATCGTCGCGTAATCGAGCTCAGGGTCGCTCTCAGGGGGGGTAGGTGAATTGGCTCAAAGAATTTGATCGGTGACCTTTTTTTCTCCGGTCTTGTGTATCGCAGGCGGCTGTGTCCGTGTGTGCTCATTCCACGTCTCCCCAAAACCAAAAGACAAGCGTGTTTTCCGCTGCTACCGAAGAGTGTAGTATGGATTAGGTCCGGTCATCGGCGCTCCCTGTCTAGAGGCAGACTTTCAATCAGGCGGACGTCCACAGCGTGAGCATCAAAAGCCAGCGCTGCAAACCAGACTGCCGTCAGCAGGAAGACTAACATCAAACCAAAAGCCAGCGTCATTCGTCATGCTAGCATTACGGTCAGCATTGAAGTCAGCCTCAAAGCCAGCACGAGTCGGAATAGTCTGTCTCCAATCTGACTTTTAAACTCAAACTAACCGTCAACCTCAAAGTTAGCTTACTTACAGTGAGCACGAAGACAGACGGAAATCAGCCTTCGCCCTTTCTGTTTTCTGTTTTTTTAAAGCCAGACTAGAAGTAAACCTTGAACGTCAGCCTCAAAGTCAGACTAGCCGTACAGTTCGCGCTAAAATCAGCAGCAACAGTCCAGCCAGATCAAAGGTCAGCCTCGCAGTGGCAGCAGCATTCTGCCTGACTCGGACCGGTTTCAGCGGGAAAACACACCTCTGGGGTCTCCGCACACCTTTCTGACGAACCGCAGCGGAAGGGTGCTGCGCTGGGTGCTCCTCACGCTTTCAACAAAAAAGAAAAAAAAAAAAAAACAAAAACAAAAACAAAAACAAAAAAAGTTGTGCTTCGGGATCGACGGTAACACAAAAAACAGAATAAAGACGCTCTAAAAAGGTCACGGAGACTTTAAAACCCCGGAGTTTCAAGCGAACTTTCACTCTAAATAAAAGAAAAAAACAGAAACGTCCCTCTCCGCAGGGAAACGACCAGGAATGGGGTGATCCAGCAGCTGAGGTGTGAGAGTGCCTACCTTGGTCCCCCATGAGTAGGAAGCTGACATGTATCCCGTAAACGGCACACATGCCTGGCTCCAGGATTCTCGAAGCGGGTCACAGGCCCACCTGCCCTACGCGAGGCACGTGTCCAAGTCTCGTGCAGGACTACTGTAGCAGTCTCCATGTTTGCACCTTCCTCAACTGCTACTTCTTGTTGCGTTAGTGGCTGGTCCAGTTTTGAGGTGTGAGAGTGCCTACCTTGGTCCCCCATGAGTAGGAAGCCGACATGTATTCCGTAAGCACACATGCCGGGCTTCAGGGTTCTCGAAGCGGGTCACAGGTCCTTGCGTTAGTGGGGAGTCATTTTTGCATGCAAATGAGTTCCACACTACGCCAGCTTTCCGCTACGTGACTCCAGAAGGGTCTCTTTGGCCGCGCTTTCGTCGTGGGTGCCAACCCTTGTCGGTTGCAACTGTTGTTGAAAGTTACGTTAAGTTGTTCATAATCCGAAAAGGAATCGGAATCTTCGCTTTCCCGTTTGCGCCGACAGGCACGCCGAGACGCGGAGGACGCGAGTAGCCGGGAAGAGCTACTTTGCAGAGCTTTTTGCAAAGCTTTGCAAAACTCTGCAGAACTATGGGTCAACACTGATTGTGAAAGGTTGTATGATATTTATAGTGTGGTACTCATTTTGCATATGACTCCCCACTAACGCAACAAGAGGGCCGGCGACAAGGTGCGAGCCGTACCGCAAGCAGGACTCCGCAAAACGCTGAACGGCAGCTTTCGTCCCCAGATGCAGTACCCGTCGGGATGGGAACGCAAGCAGGCCCGGATCACCCCTCAGAACTACATTCCAATGTGGACTTGCGGGTCGGCCGGAAAGGAAAAAGTCCCGAACTCGGCTAGCCAGCAATCTGTTTCTTCTAAACAACCTACCTATTGTGGAAGTGCATCGAACTGCCTAGCAGCAGTCGACCACAAGCTATCCACAGTCAGGTGGGCCTCCACCGTCAGGTGGGCTAGGCTAGATTCGGGGTGGCTTTTTGGCAGGGACAGGGACAGGGTTAGTCACGCCTTGGCGGTCCGGCCGTAACGTCGAGCATTTCTTTTATTAATAGAACATCTGTACCGACGGGAACATTTCCGGAACAACGGTTGCACATGAAAGAGAAAACGAAGCCAACGAAAAAGTGCTAATGCAGGAAACCCCCCTCACCCCCTCGGAGAGGTTTATACCCTGTACACGCGAAGAACAAGAAACTTTTGCCTTGTCATTTTCATCACCTTTGGTCAGTTGATGCTGATCGTCCGTTGCTTCGTTTATCAGTGCAAGCCCCAACTCCGGAAATGTTCCCCACCATGCAATGCTGGAGGAATTAAGAACGCGCCACAGGCCATCCACGGCATTGCCTTGCGCTCCCTACCAATGACACAACTGTCCAGGGCAAAGCGTTCAACGAAAAACAGTTTCCCCCCTCACGTCATCATTTTCCAGTTTCAAGCGTGGTTTAGTCAGAGACGCGTCTTATTATTCTCCGTTTCTTTTTCTTCCTTTTTTTTGTCTCCTTTTCCTTCTTCCAGCATTATCCACACGCAACCAACGTCAACGTACAAAATATTCTAACTTTCGCTCTCTTTTTCTTAAGAACATTTCCGGAGTTGGGGCTTCACTGGACGATCAGCATCAACTGACCAAAAAAAGGTGATAAAAATGATAAGGCAAATGTTTCTTGGTCTTCGCGTGTACAGGGTATAAACCTCTCCGAGGGGTTTCCTGTATCAGCACTTTTTCGATGGCTTCGTTTTCTCTTTCGTGTGCAACCATTGTTCCGGAAATGTTCCCGTCAGCACGGACGTACTATCCCTACACAAAAAAAAAGCCTATCCTTCTATACCCGTGCATCTGCCGAACGGCGGCCGCACTGATCCAGCCACTCTGGGTGCCAAGCTGTTATCGGGGGGGGGGGGGGGGGGGGGGGAGAGAGGGAAGGGGGAGAGAGTAGTAGTAGTAGTTTGAACATGTTATGCAGCAACAATCAGTGGCGATAGAGCACAAAGTAGGATGTGTCGTCTGCCGAAGCAGCCGGAGACAGCAGGCGCAGGGGGCAGGTCTTGCTTTACTTTTCTTTTCTTCATGGAGACCCGCCCCCGGCATCCCGACTGTCCAATCACTGTCGTTGGCCTGTTGCGGACGTGTGCGTGTCAGCTGCCAGCCCCAAGCCACCCAAACGACACGCGTTGGCCAAAAAACGCCCCCCGAACCACCCCCTCCATATACAGTCAAGATCTGCAAATAATAGGGTCGTAAGAAGCCCCAAACTGGCAACTTCCTACTCGGGTAGCCCTAAAAAGCTCCGGAAATCCAGAAAAAGTGGGCGGACGCCCGTTTAGTCTGGAATAATGGATGCAGAAAGCGAAACCACATAAAACATAACCAAGGTACCCACCGATCCTCTTACCTCGTGTAACCACCACTCTTACGACACTCAGAGCACAAAGGATATCTTCCCATAACGACGAAGGTCACCTGGAGACTTTAAAACCCCGGAGTTTCAAGCGAACTGTCACTCTAATAACAAGGCAACCCCTGCTCAACTGGGCTAGTGCTCGCGTGCCTTGATGGCACTTGCACTTTACAGGACTCAATGCTCGACAAGTGCATGCAAATTAATGTGGTTCATGTACTCAAAAGAACTCAATGCTCAACATGTATGCACGTGACAGGGAAGCCGCCAAAAACCGGTACCAAGAAGACAGACAGTCACCTACTGCGGCACCATACTGAGGAGGGCCTACCGTAAGTAAGGTATGTGGACAATGGCCGAAACCACCAATGACCAACGACCAAGGTACCCACCGATCCTCTTACCTCGTGTAACCACCACTCTTACGACACTCAGAGCACAAAGAATATGTTCCCTTAACGACGAAGGTCACCCGGCGACTTTAAAACCCCGGAGTTTCAAGCGAACTTTCACTCTAAAAACCACACGTACCAAAAAGACACAAGGTTTTGACCCTGCACGGTATGAGGGCCTTAGAAGGATGGACTTGGACCAGTGGTGGCGATTCCTGTCGCAAGGCTGCACAATATGCCTACCCAAAAGCTCCTGACTCCGCACCCACTAGTCCTTTTAGTTGCACGTTTTGAAGCTTTCGTTTGATTCTGGCGCCACCAGACGAAGATCGAAGCGATCACGGCAGGCCACGAATAACTCTACGCTCGATCACGAAATGGAATGCCTGACTTCTTCCCCATCGTCGACCCGGAGACAGCCAAAACGGCCCGGAAAGACCGCACCGCGAAAGCGAGCGGGAATAGAACTTGACTTGGAAGTGACCAGTTTAACCTCATCCTCATATCATCGTTGACCCTCCCGACGGACGACGTCATAAAGTAACACGAGCCCGTGCACAGTGCTCGCGTGCCTTGATGGCACTTGCACTATAAAGAACTCAATGCTCAACTTGTAGAACGTGGGGGGCCCAAGACTACACACCACGAAGGAATGTACTTGGTGTCGGTCACAAACAGTCTCGGACATGGCTAGCCATAACCCATAACGAAAGCGTGCACCAAATATACAACCCGTAGCCATATAGCCCTTTCTTGCTCTAAGAGAACCCATTCCTGAACGGTCACACGGTGACCCTAAAACCCCGGAATTTCAAGCGAACTTTAACTCTAATAAAACTGATCGCTAGCCCAAACAAACTTCTGCCGGCAGAGTAAACATGCCTGAAGAAATCAGCTGCCTTCGGGTGGGCTAGTCTGACACTTGCTGCCGTCGGGGGAAAAAAAAGAAGGAAGAAGAAAAAGAAAACAAAAAATGAAAACGAAAAAGCTTTAGCACACAAAACCGCACAACCGGTCGTTTCTCTCTCTCTTTGAGTGAAACGGGTAACGCGCAAACAACAAGAGCGCAATCTCCTTCCACCCCCCGCACCCTCCTCCTCCCCGGGCTTACGCTCCGTTTTCGGCCTCAGAGAAAATACGTGTGGGCCACATGTGGGCGCTTATGGTTCGAGGGGGAAAAATACTCGACGGGCTGCCTTGTGCTTACTTCGAAGGAGGCTAGAGGGGGAGAAACAATACAACTACAAAATGGGTCTTTTTTGTTGAACGCTTACGCCCGCCACTAAACCCAGATTTACCTGTGTTTCGTGTGGGCTACAGCACATTTACCTCCTTTGATCTTTTACGGAGACCCTAAAACCCCGGAATTTCAAGCGAACTTTAACTCTAAAAGACAATGTTCGCATTCGTGCTGCATTGAATATCGGAGCTGGCACGAACAGATGCTTCTGGCGAGGCAGTGCTCATAATGAATGAAGTGTACACCCAAAGAACCAACCCACACCCACATAGCACACCTATACCCACATACTTGCTCTAAGAGAACCCATTTAACAGAGGTCACCCCGGAGACCTTAAACCCCGGAACCTCAAGCGAACTTTAACTCTGAAACTACACGCGAATTTCACACCCCCCCTGCAGACACCTTTCCCCTCCCCGGCAGGGCTTACGCTCCACGTGTGGAACGTGTAGGTTTCCACACGTTAATTCTTTTTGGATTTTGTTCCCCCACGTGTGGATCCACATGTACCACATGTGGATTTTGATTTATTGGTCCACACGCAGGGGAGTCTAGGCCCACTTGCGGTCAAGGCCGCACAGCCCAGGTGTCGCCAAATCCAGTAGCGACGCTATTTTTTTTTTTTTTTTTTTTTTTTGTAGGAAAAGAAACTTGTTTCTTTGAAGACTAATAATAATCCGAACGACAGGTTTGCCGCTCCCAATCCGTCCAGAGGAACAAAGTAGCTTGCTTCCCCTCCCTCCCTTCCCACTTGTTCGCACTTCCCATCGACGATGCCGAAAGTCACCGAGGCTTACTTGGCCGGACTGACCGTGGTCGAGCTGAAAGCGCTGGCCGCGGAACTCGGTGTGGTAGTCGCCGGGATCCAGCGAAAGCGGGAGCTGCAGGCCAGGATTCTGGCAGAGAAAGACGGGGAGGAGGCGCGCGCGGAAGACGCCGATGATGGCGACAGCGACGAGGACGAAGATGACTCCGACGAGGCGGAGGGTGAAGCACCGGCACGAGCAGCCCTGCCCGCAAACAGGAAGCCGGTGTGGAGGACCCCGCCGCCGCCGACCGCATCCGAGGCCGCCAGCTCGTTCAACTGGCTGCGAGACCCGTGGCTGTTCTACGACACGGCCCATCGCGAGTGGGGACCGGAGACGTTCCGGGCCCGGGCCGCGAAGCGGGAGGCGGAGGAGCGGTTCGCCCGCATCCGCAAGCTAACTCCCAAGATCGAGGACGCCCTCGTGCAGGAAGTCATCGACGACGAGATCCGCGCGCTGATCAAGCGGAAGCTCGACCAGCGCGCCGTGCAGGCCGTCGAAAAGAAGGCGCGGTGGGCGGACTACCCGTCCGACATTCGTGAGTTGGTCGAGGACGTCGACAAGGAGGTCGACCGGCAGAGGAAGGAGACGAAGAAGACCCAGGCCAGTCGCGGCTCGGGTAAGGGCGCCCCGCCGTATGTACGGCGTGGATACGGAAAAGGCGGCAAAGGCGGAAAGGGCACAGGAGGAAAAGGCAGCAAGGGCAGCCGTCCTTCTTGGTGACTGCCCATTCGAAGAACCCCCCCGGAGGGCCGGCGGCCAAGCGAGCGGGCCGCGGGACGACCGCCGGACGCGCAGGGGACGCCCGCTGAAGGAAATCGCACACATCCCGGGTGCGAAGGTCCAGCGGGCCCTGCTCGACATCATCGACGCCGCGTACGCCGACAGCACGTGGCAGAACATCGCCTACACCCACGCGAAGTGGAGGCGGTACGTGCGGAAAGTGGACCTCCTGGGCGCAACCGTGGCGGACCAGGTCCTGAGTTGGATCGGATGGATGCAGGCCGACGGGCTGAAGGCTTCCTCCATCCTGACAGAGATGGGCAACGTCACCGCCGCTCTGAAGCTCCAGGGGGTCACTTTGGAGGACCCTCGTCTCCGGATGGTCCTCAAGGGGCTGGCGAAGATGAAGGTGGAACAGCCGAGGGACCAGGCTCGCCCGATCTCGAAGAGGCTCATGTGGGACGTCGTTCAGCGAGCACCTCCGAAGGCCGCAGCGGTATTCGCCATAGCGTGGCTGACCTGCAGCCGGATCGGAGACGTGCGGCGGACCCCTGCATCGGACGTGACATTGAAAGGGGAGCTGATGGAGCTGAGCTGGAGGCAGCGCAAAGACTGGCGCAACATCGGCGTTGTGACGACGGTGAGGACGGGCCCGTGGCGCGAGTTCGTGGAGCGGCACCTGCGGTTGCTGGCCCCGACCGATACGCTGGGGGGCGATTGGACGACAGCGAGATTCGCGAGCCTCCTCCCCAAGACGTACAGCGGACACAGCATCCGCCGGGGCGCGGCTCAGTTCGCTTTAAAACACGCGTCAGCCGAGTCAGTGCGGACGCTGACGTTGCACGCCACCCTGACGGGGCTCATCCGGTACGCCCCGCTTGCTCACCGACGTCAGCAGATCCGAGCCAGCCGCGCTCTCGCAGACGCGGGGACAGGCGACGAAGAGAGGGAACCGTGAACGAGCGGTCAACCCTCACCCGCCGGGATGACCCTGCCCCGGCCGTCCGCGATGTACTTGCCGCGGCAAATTTTTCTCTAAGCGACGCCGTGCTCTCGTGGGACCCTACGACGTTCCAGGCCGTCAAGCGATTGCGCGACCCCGCGCCCCCGACGGCGAGGATAGCGCAGAAGGCGCCCTCCAGGCTGCGATACGACCGTTGCGACCGAATCGCGGGAGTTATCGGCCACAGAAGATGGATGGACGACTCCAGGTGGGTTCGCGACCACGATTTCTTCTACCGTTTCTTTGGTCCGTTCAAGGGGCGGAGTGTTCTGACCAGGAAGCCGGACTTGCATCCTGGGCACGCCCGTGACGTCGCCATGTCCAGCGTCACACGTAAGGTGGCGCACGCCAGTCCGATCGTCGAGATGAAGGTCTTCACCATCGCGAAGAAGGGTCGGACTGACGAGGGGAGGCTTATTTGCTGGCCGGAAACGTTGAACGGCCACCTGCCCAGAGAGCAAATCCCCGCCACGTCGCTCCCGTCGAGAGAGGAGATCTGGGACACAGTAAGGTCAGCTAACGTGGGGCTAGAAGTAGACGCCCTGAGCTTCTTCCACGCGTTCGAGCTGGACCCACGGATACGTCCTTGTTTCGGCATGCGCCTGCCTCATGGCAAGTTCCAGATGGAGGTGATGCCTATGGGTTGGAACGTATCGATGGCGGTTGCCACATCGTTCTCGGACATGGTCAGCAGCTATGTCACGACAAATTGCGCCTCGGGCAGAGTGACGCCCTGGGTGGACAACTTTTTTCTTTCGGCCCGTGACAAGTCTGGCATGGCAGAGCTCTGGGACGCCTGGACCCGTACGGCGGAATACGTGGGACTCGAGACCAAGCCAGTCCAACAGGGTCCGGCCGAGCGCGTCCAGTGGCTCGGTTTGGATGTCGACCTCCCGTCCAATAGGATCCGCGCGCCGCGCAGCGTCACCACCGCTCTCGGCCCGGCCATAGACGCGGTTTCAGGAGGCTCGTCCTTCAGAGACATCTACCGGGTTCTGGGCGTGTGCAATTTTTATTTGTATTTTCTAGGAATGGATGGATGGGACTTCCCTGTCTTGAGCCTGTTTCAGTCCAGGGTCGGCAGGCTACTGCATGAGCGACCAGCCCTGTGGGACTCCCCGTACACTCCGTGGCCGTCGCTCGTGTCAACTCTGCGGAGACTGCGACGTGCCATAGCCGGGTGGAAACGGATACCGCAGGCCGAACAACATAGGCTGTGCGAGCTTTGGACTGACGCGTCGACAACTGGCTGGGGAGCCCTGTCGCGCGGGTTGTTCTCTTCGTGGGGTGCCTGGACACCGTTGGAGGCAAAGCACCCGATCCATCGTCTGGAGGCGCTGGCCCTTCTGACAGGGGTGGAGAAGCTGCTGCGCCGGGTCCGCTCCCCCGTGAGCATTCGGGCTTTCGTAGACAACTCGATATGTGTTTACGCTTTCAAGAGGGGACGTTGCAAGGACCCGCTGACAGCCCGGATCCTACGGAGAGTCAAGAGAGCAGCACGTCTCCAGGGTTCGAGCATCGAGCTGAGGTTGGTTAGCACCAAAGAACAGCTGGCCGACGCGCTGTCTCGTCAGGTTCCGAAGTAGTGAGGACCTCTCATCCGTCCTCGAGACTGTTATTCGCATCATATTTCTTTCTCACGTCATAATTTCTTTTTTATTCACGCCCGGGAACTGTTTGTAGTGACTTCACACAAGCGACTACGCGCAGGGATGCACCACTTCATGTGGTCAGCAGCAAGATTAACAGCTTTCTGGCTTCACCTTTTGCTCCAACTATACTGCGCGCGGCAAGCAGAGCAGGAGCGGAGGACGAGAGTGACAGACACAAGCATAGGAGTGAGGATTTTATTAGTAGGAAAAGAAACTTGTTTCTTTGAAGACTAATAATAATCCGAACGACAGGTTTGCCGCTCCCAATCCGTCCAGAGGAACAAAGTAGCTTGCTTCCCCTCCCTCCCTTCCCACTTGCTTCATTTTTCTTCGGAGTTCCCGTGGCACCACTTCATGTGGTCAGCAGCAAGATTAACAGCTTTCTGGCTTCACCTTTTGCTCCAACTATACTGCGCGCGGCAAGCAGAGCAGGAGCGGAGGACGAGAGTGACAGACACAAGCATAGGAGTGAGGATTTTATTATTGCCGTTCGCACATAGGGGGGAAAGGTTTTTTTTTTTTCCCCTCGAACCATAAGCGCCCACACGTGGACCACACGTATTTTCTCTGAGACCGAAAACGGAGCGTAAGCCCTGCTCCCCGGTGCGGCCTCCTCTTTTTTCCGCTGCTAGAAAGGCCTACTCGGGTGCCTTTCCTTTCTCTCTGGCTGGCAGTTCGCCTCGCCAATACCGAAAACAGGGGATTAGCTTCTATATCCACATTTGGACTGTCAGTCCATATTTGGAAAAGCCGGCGGGGAAAAAGAAGAAAAAAATGGCACTGCACCATCACCCAGGCCCCCGGCAGAGGTGGCCAATGTGCAATCCGAGGCACTCAGGGCCCAGCATTGTGAAGATACGTCGCGTCGCGCTGTGTTGAGCCCATTCCTGAGTGAGGACGCAAAAAGCCGTTAGCGGTCCAAATTTGGAAAATGTGCCGGAAACCAAGCTAATGCCCTGACCGAAAAACGAAAAAAAAAAAAAAAAAAAAAAAAAAAACGCTAACCCAAACAACTTCCGCCGGTAGAGAAACCTCGCCTAAAGAAATCAACTGCCTTCGGGTAGGCTAGTCTGACACTAGTTGTCGTCGGGAAAAAAAAAAAAAAAAAAAAGAAAACGAAGTGTATCTAACAGTGGCAGTAAACGGAAGCGCAAGGGCTACCGCCAGGTTGCTGGGAACACTGTAAACTTGCTAGCCTACCCCGACCGAACTTTACAAAGAGGCCCCCACCCTGCCTCTGTACGCGCGTGGGGGGGACCAAGACCAAATTCTTAGCAAAGTTGTCCTTTTGGCGTCGGCCTCATGAAAGCTAACGTGTCACTACCCGCCTCCCAGCCTCAATGGGCAACGGGAGGTTCTAAAACACGGAATCTTTAAACCTCAAGAACAAGCGCTACAATGAGCAACACAGACTGGCCACCTGCCACTATTCCAGTGGCCATTTTGTCGCTGTGGAATGTAAAATACCTACCGTAACCATCCGTAGACGGAAGAAATATGTTGGACCGGATTTATATTGGACCGAAAAAAATGAAACCCCTGAAGTCTCAAGCAAATCTTTACTTCAAAGGACCCCACACCACCCCGCATGCCAATTGAAGACGTACCACCGACCTTCTTAACACGAGAAACAGTTCACAGAAAAAAAATGCGAACTTTCACCCGGACAAAAAATTCATGAACGGTCACACGGAGACCCTAAAACCCCGGAATTTCAAGCGAACTTCAACTCTAAAAAAGTCGAAAAGAAAATGTTTAGAAAGCGTGACAACAATACACGGTGCCGCCAAAGTCTTGGCAACAGAGAGAAAAACGCGTCTCTTCACCATTTCCCACGTACGTATATATTCCCAGCCTGCAATGGTCAGCCGGAGACCCTAAAACACCGAACCTCTGCACAACAAACGGTATAAACACAGATACCCCCCCCCTGGAACTGTACTCGCATCGCATGGCGCCTTAAGCAGATCCCCCTTCCTTCGCCCAAGCCCAGACCGAAAGTAGCCCAGCACTTACCTGGCGCGCCTGACCCAGCGGGCTACGAGGGTCGAAAAAATATCACCTACCCCATTTCTTCTTTGTATAAGCACCTGCTTTGTAGGAAAGGCTTGAGGAGACTGCCAGTTGCGATAGATCAAAGGAGGTAAATGTGCTGTAGCCCACACGAAACACAGGTAAATCTGGGTTTAGTGGCGGGCGTAAGCGTTCAACAAAAAAGACTGACTTTGTAGTTGTATTGTTTTCTCCCCCTCTAGCCTCCTTCGAAATGAGCACAAGGCGGTCCCTCGAGTATTTTAAACAACCCGTCGCTGCAAACTGTGGCGCTTCCACCTGCGTCCTGTACCCCCAAACGCCCAAAGGACTCGGTGGGGGGATGCTTGACAACGCCATAAAAGAGATGGACAGCCTGATGGAACGTGGGTTGCGCCAGGAGGCCCAAGTATGGTCTAACCGGGTAGGCGAGTAAACGTAGACGTTTACAGTTTATAAACGTTTACGTTTACTCAACGTTTACAGCTTCACTGCCCTAGGCGTAGTGGTCAAACGATTCGCATGCGATAATACTTATCGCATTATCGCACACGATTATCGCATGTAATCGGCGTAATGAAGCGTGCGATAATGCGAATGAAAATGCGATAATTGGCACTAAAATCCGAAATGCGATATTGTGCGAGAATGCGAATCGTTTGACCACTATGCCTAGGGGGGGGGTGTGCAAAGACCAGCGAATCACTCCAAAAAAGAGAACCACCACCCAAAGGAAGGACAACAAAAAAAGGTCTAAGACACCAGACTGCGCATCAACCTAAGAGAGGCACCCCAAATTCCTTACGGTTGCATTCCTTTCACTTTCCCGAAGTTGTTTCCTTCTTTTCTTAGCGTTGTTTTTGTATGAGCACCTGCTTTGTGGGAAATACTTGAGGAGGCTGCCAGTTGCGACATATCATCAAAGACTCCCCACTATCGCAACAATATTCCAATATCAACGGAGGTAGATGTGCTGTATTTGCCTTCCCATCGACGGATGTTTATCGAGACCCACATTCAAACCGGTAACCAATAAAAGCATCGTCCCAGAGGTGTGGGGATCACCGAAGTACGCACGGTCTTTCTTCCATGGGGGGATGGGAAAAAAAGAAGTAATTCCCTTTGGGAACGTGTCAGTTAGACTTTGGCGGACAATGTCCGGCATCTCTGGCCTTAGTTTTTTATGGTTTGCCGTGCCGCCATATGTCCGCCACCGGGATAAAAAGGGGGGGGTGAGGGGCGTCGGCCGCAGTAGCCTGTAGGACAAAGCCATGGTTTGCCATGCCGTCATCTGTCCGTCAAAAAATACTCGGCGTAGCTGCTTCGACTCCGAATGGAAGGGAGGAAATATAGAGGTAAGGGGCAAATACAATACAAACACAATCTGATTTGTTCTTCGCTTACACCACCGTGTGTTGTTTTCTCACTCAGGACCTTTGACCTGTTGTGTTTGTGTGATTTGTCGTGTAGGGGTAGACCCGCATGACCTCACGTCCGTTCAACACGTGGTTCGGTAGTTACACAGCACTTGGGATCCCTTCTGTTCTTTGTCGGGCAGCATCGTCGAGCATTTCCTTTCAAGCTGGCGCTTATGTAAAAATATATAAAGGTGGGGGAGGGGGGGGGTTCTCCGCTATGCCGGCAAGTGTCCGCCAAAGTCAACTGACACGTTCCCTTTGTTACATTAACTCCCTCCATGTGAAAGTGCATCTCTTCGTTCTCTCGTCTTCTTCCAGCCAAAGCCGGAATGAAAAAGAGGTAGTCACAACAACAACAAAAAAAAAAAAAAAAAAAAAAAAAAGCCAAGCAAACAACTTCCGTCGGCAGAGAAAAGTCTGCCTATCCGGAAGCAACCGCCTTCGGGTGGGACACTTTGTTGTCGTTGGCGGGGGAAGAAAAAAAAAATCCAGCCACTGCCACGCACGTCCTAGCCACCATGGACCGCCGCCATCGAAATTTCTACGGCACATCGACCATCGACATGAGTACGGTACAACCGACCCTTCAACAAGTTTTAGCCGACTTGCCAAATGCGATCGAGAGGTCATGAGAAGTGGATGTCTACGGATAATTAAGCAAGAGCCTGGAGACAAAGCGTCAGAACGGGCCACCTGGCTGCATTTCTATTTGCGACAGGGAGTAAACTGATTGGTGAGTGGGGATTGTCCCAGAGGGAAGAAGTTTTTGTTTGAAAGGAGGAAATCGAAGGTCCACAAGAAAAACAAAGCAAAGTCGTCAGACATCAGAACGACGTATACGTAGACCGCACAAATCAGACAAAGGAGGTGCGAATTTTAAGAAACAAAAAAACGAGGCGGCAGCACTACGCCATGTGGCAAGCAGAGAAACCAAGCTGTTGAAAGTCCCGCAAGTGGCGAAGTGGGTAACAGGAGTCCTGAAAGGGCTGGAATGGGAGAGTGAAGGAAGGCGGTGAGGAAGGGACCAACGCGTCTGGTGAACACGTGGCAGAGGCAGTAGAGCATTTGGCTAAACTCTTACCTTTTCGTAGAGATGATCACCATGAAAGATGTTCCCCTGTGCAATCAAGAACAACCGACTAGAAGACGAGATAGAGAACCCATACTCGTCACGCCCCCGGGCGGCAAAAGGGGACCAGATGCCGACAGGGGGGGAAGAAGAAAAAGGCCGCTCCGGGTCCAGGAACGTGACGGTCAACCACAGCTTGCAAGGCTTGAGTCGGAGGCAGCACAGAGCCACAACCCCGTCCGCTCTGCCCTGTGGCTGACCGTCTCGACGAGCTTATGTTCAGCGCAAGCGCCAAGCCCCAAGGTGCGCCAAGCCTTGACAGCAGGGGGTTATGCACTGCAGCGGTTGGGTGAGGTATCTCACCCAAAAAAAGAAATTTGGAAATCGGGTGGGAGGTTGGGTTGATTTACACTACCTCGGATTGGGTTGGGCAGCGTTTTGGTGTCTGTATTCTGGGTTGGCAGGGGCGGGCTAGGTGTCTTCTGAAGGAGAAAGCTGGCTGCAGAAGGCCTGCCTTCAGCCAGGACACCAGATTCTGAGGCTCAATGTACCGTACCGTCTCCCATACTATAATACAGGGGGGGTCCGGGGGGCCAGAGAAAACGGGCTTGGTGTCTATTCTGAAGGAGAAAACGGGCTTGGTGTCTATTCTGAAGGAGAAAACGGGCTTGGTGTCTATTCTGAAGGAGAAAACGGGCTTGGTGTCTATTCTGAAGGAGAAAACGGGCTTGGTGTCTATTCTGAAGGAGAAAACGGGCTGCATAAGGTCCTGCTTGACAGGGGGGGGAAAAAAAAAAGAGCTGCATGGCAACCCCTGCTCAACATGTGCGCGTGGAGGGGGCCAAGACCAAACGCGAACTTCTTCTTGGTGTCGCAACGCTTACAAACTTGGCTAGCCGTAGTTAAAGTGTGTAATTATTCCTACATCCCTCACACTACACGACTCCCAGCCTCTATGGTCAACCGGAGACTTTAAAACCTCGGAGTTTCAAGCGAACTTTCACTCTAATAACAACGACCCCACCCCCTTACCACACTGAGGAGGGCCTACCGTATGCAAAGTCGCACGGATAATGGCTGAATCCCTCAAGCACTCAGGCGAAACTGTGCGAATGGTTTGGAGACAGTCCAATTGCCGAGAGTCCACACATGATGCTAGCATCTTTGAAAGTATGCATACGCATACAGCAGCATATGTATGCATATGTGGGGCTGTGTGAGGCCAGCCCGGCCTTCTGGCTGCTGCGTGACGGGCCTATGAGTGAACACGGTGGAGTCCAGAGCCCCAGAAACTGGAGTTAAAGCTGGAGTTGAAAAAGCGGGTGTCACACGCTTTTTAGGTGTGACTCGTGCCCTCTTTGACTGCACTTTCTGAGGCTGGACCTCACCGTGTAACAATGCAATGTACTGGCAAGTGGTAGACTACGAGGTAGAAAGCAGGTCGATGAGGATGCGTGCCACGGTCATTGTCTGCCTCGCTTTTCCCCGACGATGTCGAACGCCAGCTCGAAGCACTGAACGAGCATGCTTCATGGCGCACGACAGCCTACAACGGGCTGGCGAAAAAAGCCCGCACCACGTGGGTGGGCCTTTCCGCCAGCCCGTTGCTCAGCAGATCCTGAGACAACCAGCTTCGGTTGCCTCATCGGAGCGCGGCGTCAGCTTACGGGAGTGAACGTGAACACACTTGTCCGTGTACTCCGGGTTGCGGCGGACATAGGTTCCGTCGACACTCACGAAACTCTGCTTTTAAGTATCCTTTTCGACTTCCCCTTTGTCCTGGGACGAAGGAGGTGCATTGCTTGAGAAGTCACAGCCATATGCATAGCCGTATGCACACGTATGCATACGTGTACTCCGGGTTGCGGCGGACATAGGTTCCGTCGACACTCACGAAACCACCCAGAAGAAAAGCCAGGCACCGGGATCTTCCTGACGAGCACGCGACCCGGTGAACATAATCAAGAGTCGAAGATTAGCGTCGAAACTTCCTGGCTTTTCACGCCGCAGCAGAACGACCACACCCTACCCAATCCCAAGCACCCTCTAAACGCGTTAGGGGACTTCACAAGGTTTCACAACGGAGTGACACAACACCCGAAACGAGTCGCACTCTTTTACTTTTCTCAACCCCCCGCCATACCCAAGCCTCTACGGTCAACCGGAGACTTTAAAATACCGACCTTCTAATCCACAAATAACGCTAGAAACTCTGCTTTTAAGTATCCTTTTCGACTTCCCCTTTGTCCTGGGACGAAGGAGGTGCATTGCTTGAGAAGTCACAGCCATATGCATAGCCGTATGCATACGTATGCATACGTGGGGGCCGGTTTCATACCCCGCTTTGGGAGCCGCACACACCCCTTTTTACCTTTTGCCAAATATTTCTGCGACCCTTTTCTAAACAGCATCTTCCCCGAAGAGGACTTGACGCTAGCATCAACCATGCACGGAAAAACTCCTTCAGAACATAACGCCTGGGTCGGTCCGAATCTAGCAGCGCCCAAAAAAATGTGTAGCTGATAACCTGCTTTCGCTCTTAAAAATCTCATAAGTCAAACGGAGACCTTTCAAAAAGCTCTTACGACACTCAGAGCACAAAGAATATCTTCCCTTAACGACGAAGGTCACCCGGAGACTTTAAAACCCCGGAGTTTCAAGCGAACTTTCACTCTAAAAACCGACCGCTTACTACAAGAAACAGTCTAAAAAAAGCGTCACAGACAACTGACTGCGCGATAACTGCCGGAAACACAAAAAAAAGACAAAGATTTCCCCAAACAACTTCCCGCTGGTAGAGAAAAGCCTGCCAGGGGAAACTAGCCCGTAAGCTGCTTTGACACTTGCTGTCGTTGGGAGGAAAAAAAAAAAAAAGCAACAACAACAAGCCAGTCTCACATATTCCGAGAAATCCCCGCCGGGCTGCAAGCAATCCCAGACTGGACAGGAGAACCATGGAGACAGCCCGGACGGTTTCGCACGGGTGCGGAAGCAGTTTGCGCCTTAAGCCGCACTGCGCGACGGTTCGCCTTGCAGGATGCAATGGAAACGCTTCCTGAATCTGCACTGAGCAAGGCTCACACCTTGCTTGAATCTGCACCGCCCGAAGGTTTGCCTTGCATGATGCAATAAAAAAGCTTCCTGAATCTGCACTGGGCAAGACTCACACCTTTGCTTGAATCAGCACCGCCTCAAGGTTTGCCTTGCATGATGCAATGGAAACGCTTCCTGAATCTGCACTGAGCAAGACTCACACCTTGCTTGAATCTGCACCGCCCCAAGGTTTTCGTTGCATGATGCAATGGAACACGGGACTGCTGGGGTCGCACCTACGTAGAGGTGAATACTTCTTCTATCGTAGGAAGACGAACTTCTGCGAAAGCATTCGACGAGAATGTCGTCATCAATCAGCGTGCTACCCGTAGTCCACTGCTGTAAAACGATACTACCATCCCGATGTGCCGGGGGGTGAATTGCACGGTGGAGTTTAGCCTCAGAAGCTGGTGTTGAAGCTGGAGTTTGAACCCCCCGTAGCATCAGCAGGAGCAGCGCGGTCATTGACCTTCGCCGTGTTTTCCGAGGTGGAGTCTGTCCTTCTTTTCCCTCGACCCAGTCTGACGCTTGCCGCCGCCGGGGCGGAGGAGGGAATGCCCATGTATGTTGAATAAATCCAACTCAAGTGGAAACCCAGCGGACTCTCCCCGCAACCAGGGCTTACGCTCCACGTGTGGAACGTGTGGATTTTCACACGTTATTTTTACATAAGCGCCAGCTTGAAAGGAAATGCTCGACGATGCTGCCCGACAAAGAACCGAAGGGATCCCAAGCTGTAGCTACCGAACCACGTGTTGAACGGACGTGAGGTCATGCGGGTCTACCCCTACACGACAAATCACACAAACACAACAGGTCAAAAGTCCTGAGTGAGAAAACAACACACGGTGGTGTAAGCGAAGAACAAATCAGATTGTGTTTGTATTGTATTTGCCCCTTACCTCTATATTTCCTCCCTTCCATTCGGAGTCGAAGCAGCTACGTCGAGTATTTCCTGGATTTTTTACCCCACGTGTGCTTCCACGTGTGGGATCCACAGGTACCACATGTGGATTTTGACTTATTTTTCCCCAGTGCAAATACTGCCGACGCGTCACTGCTGCTGTGTGCGCTCGGATTGGCGCCGCTCAAGCGGCCACCTTAAGTCACTCGTTTATTTGTAAAGATTGCTCCGTTCTTCTCCCTGACTTGATCCCGGATTAGGATGACACATACTACTACTACTAGTACTCCCACATGTGCTTGCCACAGGTTGGTCCACATGCAGGGGAGTCTAGGCCCACAAGTCGCTAAGGCCGCACCGCCAGGTCGCCAAGTCCAGTAGTGAGGCTATTTCTTTTACATAAGCGCCAGCTTGAAAGGAAATGCTCGACGATGCTGCCCGACAAAGAACCGAAGGGATCCCAAGTGCTGTAACTACCGAACCACGTGTTGAACGGACGTGAGGTCATGCGGGTCTACCCCTACACGACAAATCACACAAACACAACAGGTCAAAAAATGGTGTAAGCGAAGAACAAATCAGATTGTGTTTGTATTGTATTTGCCCCTTACCTCTATATTTCCTCCCTTCCATTCGGAGTCGAAGCAGCTACGTCGAGTATTTTTGCCCGCCGCACATATGGGCATAGGTTTTTTTTCCCTCCAACCCAGGGCTTACGCTCCACGTGTGGAACGTGTAGGTTTCCACACGTTAATTCTTTTTGGATTTTGTTCCCCCACGTGTGGATCCACAGGTACCACATGTGGATTTTGATTTATTGGTCCACATGCAGGGGGAGTCTAGGCCCACTAGTGGTCAAGGCCGCGCCAAGTCAGTAGCGACACTATTTTTTTTGCCGTCGCACATGAGGGGAAAGGTTTTTTTCCCCCTCGAACCTTAAGCGCCCACACGTGGACCACACGTATTTTCTCTGAGACCGAAAACAGAGCGTAAGCCCTGGATCTTGGTGTCGGTCACAAATTGTTTCGAACCTGACTTGCCAAAGCAAGCAAGTAAAGTGTACACGAAAGAAGCCATGCATGCCCCCCCAAACCCACCCAGTACGTATTAGGTACGTGGATCACAAGCAAAGTGTACACGAAAGAAGCCATGCATGCCGCCCTTCAACCCCGGAATACGCATTTGCTTCAAAGAACCCATATTTTTTTTTTTTTGACGAAGTTCATCCGGAGACTCTAAAATCCCAGTCTCTCAAGCGAACTTTAACTCTGCATACAACACACAAGCCAAGTTGCTGCAGGAAGAAGGAAACTAACTCTTGCTCGCCGATCTCCTGCGCTCTCGTCTTGCGAAGGCATGTGGCCAACCCGCATCTCGTAGCAGCCTAGCGACAAGGCTGGTTTCTCACGCAACGCTTGCATGGTTCCATGGATCACAAGCAAAGTGTACACGAAAGAAGCCATGCATGCCGCCCTTCAACCCCGGAATACGCATTTGCTTCAAAAGAACCCATTTGACGAAGTTCACCCGGAGACTCTAAAATCCCAGTCTCTCAAGCGAACTTTAACTCTGCCTACAACACACAAACCAAGTTGCTGCAGGAAGAAGGAAACTAACTCTTGCTCGTCGATCTCTTGCGCTCTCGTCTTGCGAAGGCATGTGGCCAACCCGCATCTCGTAGCAGCCTAGCGACAAGGCTGGTTTCTCACGCAACGCTTGCATGGTTCCAGGTAGGTACGTGGATCACAAGCGAAACCGAACCCAATACAACGAGTCGAAAGGTCAGCACTTCAGTTGACCTTCGGCAACACAAACAATAGATATGGTCGCATTTGCAAAAAAACTATTTCGAAAAAAAGAAAGAACAACTAGCTCCACACCTCAAAATTGAGTCAAATTCGCAAAAAAAAAAAAAAGAAGTCGTCAGACATCAGAACGACGTATAACGTCGACCGCACAAAAGAAGAAGAAGAGGACAACAACCCCAAAAGGTTTCATTCCGCACTTATTTCGAGAAGATTCTTTAGAAGTCCAGTTCCAACACTCAATGCTGCAAAACCCCCGGAATTTCAAGCGAACTTTAACTCTGAAAAAAAAACCAACGAAGCAACGGTTCTAGTGTACACTCACGTCGGAATCCTTTTTTTTATTATTATTTGAGCCCCGAGTTGCTCCCTTCTCTCAAGTTTGCTCTTTGCACCTTTCGCGCCTGTTGGAAAGGTCGAGCCGATTATCTATAGAGAAACAGGGTATATTTGTTGTACTACGTGGGAATGCACTGTGCATACTACGTGTGCATACGTGGCAATCCCCCCTTCAATCACTTCTTCGCGATGAAAGCGCAAACGCACACACACACACACACACACACACACACACACACACACACACACACACACACACACACACACACACACACACACACACACACACACACACACACACACACACACACACACACACACACACACACACACACACACACACACACACACACACACACACACACACACACACACACACACACACACACACACACACACCTAGCAAGCTTGCTTGAGCGCCTTCGGCGCGTCAAGTTGGAATCCTTACGTTTCTGAGCGAACTCCTCATATTATCCACTCGCCAAAAGCGAGGTTGGAGGGGTAAGCAAAAACTGACAAACGCAGGCCCACCGTTTGCCCCCTTTTTGTACTCCCCCTTCGAAAATGAACACGGCACCCGCCTCCCCGTTGCCCTCCCGCGAGCGCACGAACTTTACGTTCCCAGCAGCGCTCGTGGAGGCTTTCCGTCGAACCTTTGTGGCGGAGCCTGAAGATAGGAGGAACTATCTGACGGCCGACATGGAAGCGGCGTGCTCCCGGTTGTTCGGGGCATGTGATGAGCAGGCCCTCGCCCGGGCGAAAGGCGTCATCGCTGACGTCTTGAAGGTGCAGTACAGCGAGGCAAACAAGCTGTCTGCCACGCAGGTCGTTGGCGTGGTGATGGCCTTGCACGAGAAGGACCCCCGGTCGACCGCCGAGGCAGTTGCGAACAATTCGCCAGTACCCGTTCCGACGTCATCCGTCCCGCCGCCCTCCCTCGACGTCTCGCAACGTTTGGACCAGATGATGGCCCTGCTCGTCGGGCTCGCCGACAAGGTGAACCGTTTGGAAGCACAGGAAACGGCGGTCCCTGCCTCCCGAGCTCCGACCAGGATGGAGGGTTTGGGCCTCGGTGTCCAGATCACTGACGGGGAGAAGATCGCTGTCGTGACCGACGTTGGTCCTGACGGGGCCTCAATCGTGGTCCTAGGGACGTCCGTGTTCGAGGCCGTCCCCCACGAACAACTGGCGCGCTACTGGAAGTTGCTCAGTGCGACGGGGAAGGATGGGCAGGCGGGGCTGGATGAGGCGGTCAACACCGAGCCGCGAGACTGCGTGCCTCTCGCGTTGAAAGAGGTGGCGCTTAACGGAAGCACCTGGATGCCCTACGCCGACCAGGGCCCGGTTTTTCGGGATGCCCTGGTGACAGAGCTCGAGAGGCGAGCCCCAGCCGACATCCCCGGGGCGACGGCGTACGGACACGTGCTGGAACTGTCGGCGGCCTTAATAGGCGACGATCCCCTGGAGGACGTGCTCGAGCGCGCCGGCGAGATGCTCGAGTTTTGGCGTGTCCGCTCCAACCAGGGGTACGCTGCGGCCGACGCCTTCGCAGCGACGCTCGACGAAGCACCGGCTATGTCGCAACGGCTCAAGAAGGCGAGAGCAGCGGCAGAGAAGGCAGCCGAGAAGAAGACCGCAAAGGCGAAGCAGGCCCAACCAGAAGCGCGAGACGGCGCACGCCGGGCGTCCTTTCGCGGCCGTGCATACGGGAACCGCGCCTCGGGCAGCCGCGCCCCCGGCAACCGCCACTACGGCAACCACGACGGCCGTCCACGATCGACCAGCAACGGCAGCCGAAAGTCGGACAGCCGGAAGTGAGCCGGTCGACAGTGGCGGACATGACGCGGGTGCTCGTCGGAGACGCACGGGCACGCGCCGAGCTCGAGCACCAGTTGTTCCTGGTTCGCGACGGCCACGAGTTGGGCCGGATGCTGAAGGAGCGGATTCCTCCCGATTCGGCGCACCTTTTTGCGACTGGACAGCGGTCTACGTCAGAAGCCGAGCGGCTGGTGGAGCAGTTTCGAAGCTTCGTCGAGGAGGAGGCACCGGACACGCCGGTCGATACCGCACTCGTGCGTTTTGTTTGGAGTCGACTCGGGAGCGCAAAGCCATGGACCTGTCTTCGGGACTCACGCACTCAAAGTTCGACTTATACGCTGGAACTACGCACCGACGGACCACAGAGGCGAAAGGCAGAACAGGAAAGGCAGACGCGGTCGGTACTAGAAGCGGCAATCGCGGATAAGGCAACGAGTACAGAGCAGCCGTTGCGCAGAAAAGCAGTAAAGCGACCCGCGTCGCAGGTGGCACAAAACGTAGAAGCCCGTGCGGCAGGAGTGGAGACGAGGTGATGCAAGACGAAGGGGAAGCGCGAAGCCCCCAGCCCGGACGGATCAACAAGACGCAAGACCAGGCGACCAAGAGAAGGAGGGGGACGCGACCCAGAGACCCGGGCTAAGTAGCTTGGAACTAGTGTGATGGACCTTTCTTCGGAGGGGCTCGCGCACTCAAAGATCGACTTATACGCTGGAACTACGCAGGAACGACGCACTACGGGGTTTTCGGGGGTACCTATGGTTTACTGTGGGAACTGGAGCAAACGACGAGCACCATCCCGAACCAACGCCAGAAGAGTTTGGAATGAGGCGGGGTTGCAAGTAGACAGTCACTCCGGCGTTACTGAAAAGACCAAACTCGGCAGGATCAAAGAATGCCAGTCTCACCTTCTTCGTTCTTTTTTGCCTCAGAACGAGTGCAATGATACCAGAAGAAGCCAGCAACAATTCCAAACGCGTTTACTAAGCGTTTACTAAGCGTTTACTAAGCGTTTACTGCAGTCACTGCCCTAGCCCACGACCGCGCTGCAGTGCACTATGCACTACAACTACTCTGTACCACCACACTGCACTAAAAAGAGCAAAAAGTGAGGTTGACAGCGAAAAAATTGATCTCCACCTCTAAAAATCGGGAAACCTGGGAAACCCGGAACTAAAAAGAGCAAAAGTGAGGTTGACGGCGAAAAAATCGAGCTTCACCTCTAAAAATCGGGAAACCTGGGAAACCTGGAACTAAAAAGAGCAAAGTGAGGTTGACAGCGAAAAAATCGAGTTTCACCTCTAAAAATCGGAAACCTGGGAAACCCAGACCAAAAAAGAGCAAAAGTGAGGTTGACAGCGAAGAAATTGAGCTTCACCTCTAAAAATCGGGAAACCTGGGAAAGGGCGTAGTCAAGAAGATCCTAGCTTAACCCCTCCCCCCGACCCTTTTTCACCAGCAAAGTAAAAAACGAAAGTTTCGAAAACGCAGTAAAAAAACACAGTAAAGAAAACAACCAACCAACTTTCTCCGGCAGAGAGCGAGCTGCCGCCCGGAAATAGGGTGTGAAAATAGGGTGTGCACCCCCCCCCGCTCTTCAAAAGTTATCGACAAGTGTGGAAAAAAGCAACGAAGTTTCGCGTTTCCAAGCGTGGCCAACAGCTTTCTTTTGCACGCTACACGGTGGGGGCCACATCCTCAGCGGCTAGGCTGAAGCGCGGTGCTTTCGTCGTCAGATGATAAGATGCCAACCTCCCCCCCTCCCCTTTGCACTACACGGGGAAGTAGTAAACTAGTAAAATGTCCCTTTTACTAGTAAATTTACTAGTAAAAAATTTTGCCAGTAAAATTTACACTTTTACTTGTAAAGTTTACAAGTGCACTAGTAAAAAATACAAGTGAATTCAGGTGTCCTTCAATGTCCAAAACAGTGATTTACAGGTGGTTTCGCGTAAAAAAATTGCGAGATCGAAAACTGGGGAGGTTTGGTCGATGTGCACTACCGCTCGGACTGAGTTGGGCAGGGTTGTTGGGAGCCTTGATGGGAATAATCGCCCCTGATATACAGCCGCACCGTTGAAAAAGGGTGAGAGGAGCAGCGCACACCCAACTGGAACTGTACGCGCTGTCCAGCCCCTTTACCCTGATACTTTTGTTGAGCTGGCTGGCACAGCTGCCGAGGAAAAGCGTCTACAAAATGAGAAGAAACGAAAGCAAGAGAGACGCAATGTGAGTGGTGTCGTGCCAAATTCACAACAGCGAAACACACTCTACAATGGCGACAATGGCGACGAGCGGGGAACTCTGGTCAGGTGTGGCCACCTGACTGTTGCAAATACCTCCAGTCGGTCCGAGTATGCCTGCCAGTCTGCGGCGGCGCCTTCGCCGAAGAGGGCGCCAGCAGACGTCGGCGCGAAGGGCGCCGAGCGGGTGAACAGGAAGGACTACCCGGTGCAGGAGAAGCGGCGGAACACGATGGGGCTGCCTTTGAAGCCCGAGTCGAGCAAGGACGCCCTCCGCGAGAACGAGAGCGTCAAGGACTCGCCCGCCTGCGACCTCGCCCCGAAGGACGGCGCGCCGGTGCCGCTGGACGCGGATCTTCTCGGCGAGAAGGCGTCGCCGGTCCTCCGATCCGGCGTGCAGCTGCAGCTGAACGGCAGTACCAACGGCCAGTGTGCTGCTCTCCAATCACCGACACGCTTCGGCAGGGAGGCTTTGCCCAAGCCGGGAATGATACACACAAGCAGGCCTTCAATATGTATGTGCCCGGCAGGTTTGCACGGAGGACCCTCGAGTATCAGAGGAACAGCAGACTCCGAGAGCGACCAAACGCGCCACGGAGCAGCATCAACGACAAGACGCTGCACCAACTCCGGAAGTTCAGCGGAACAGTGCGCTGGTGAGGCGATCGGTTCTACAAAACGGCACAGCGGAGATATGTGGTTTAGGAGGGTGCAACGAAAAGGCCACCTCTCAACACATTCTGACAGCAGGCGACGCAGCGCACCTTAGATGGTTTCAGCCACCCACCCGAACGCAGGCCCTGGACGCCTATGCGAAGGGAACCACGCGGTAATCCGGAGTGTGGCTCTACGCGTGCCAGCTGCCCGGAAGACAAGTGCGCTGAATGGGCAACACGGGCCCTACAAGCAGTATGAGAACGCAAGCACGGCAGCGGCTGCAACACCCAAAAATCAACGACAATAATGAAGCAGTAGGCACACCGCGTTCGTTCCCAACACGGCATATAGACCATAAGCCAAACTCATGTCCCATTCTATGCGTACAAGACAATGTCCAGCAATGCACAAACTTTTTGGCGTTTTTGTGGTTTTTGTCAGCTGGCCTCTTGACCTGAGGCCGTGACTTGCCGTCAAATCCTGAGCCTCCCTCATGAGAGCCTAACAATAGAGGGGCTGCCAGGCTGACAGACTGACCTGAGACGGCGTTCGGTAACTCAGTCAGTTGTCTCGCCAGACGCGGCCAGTGATGGCGTCGGTGCCAGTTTCGGCGGTCGGTGAGCGTCTTCCCGGTCAATAGCCCGAAGGCTGTCTTGTTGCGGACGGCCACCCCGACCCGACCAAGCAACCACCGAACCCCGAATAGTACTAATCTCACGGCAAGCCCAAACAACTTCCCCTAGCACCCTCGTGTGGCAAGAATCCTCCCAGTCCTCGAAACCCCCCGTGGATCTTCCATACCGTCAGCATTTAATTTCCCTTCTCTTGGAGAACCTGCCGCCAAGCCTCGCTTCCTCTTGCACGTAAGAAAGAGGGAGAAACACAAGAGAAAGACGGTGAGGGTTTGGAGGAGGACGCTGGCGTGCGTCGGGGCCGGTGAGAAGCACCGGCCACCTTGCTAGATAAATCCTGCCGCGGAAGAGGCAACCTTTTACTCGCTGGGGTCCGCATCCCTCCCTGCGGCTCTTCCGTGTGCCTCCACGCGGAAGGAAACAGTAGGCGGGTGGGAACTTTTTTTTTAACCCGGCAGAGGTCAACTGACAGGAGCTACCGGAGAGAGTGCGCTTGCGTTGTGTGGTAACCTGATACGTTCGATTGTCAGATGAGCTTGAGGCCCCGCATGGGCGCTTGGTTCCGTGTGCGCGCCGCCCGATGCACACGCCCCTACTGTATGCCGGCCCCAAAACCCTGTCTGTGCGGCCGAAAACGGGCCCTAAACGGGTTTTTGGCGGGTTAAGTGGAGGTAAAGGGGCCTCAGAAGGTCCACAAGTGGGCCCACATGGGGTTACGGGGCCAGTATACGGGGCCAGTAAGGGGTGACGTCGAAAAGTATTTTATTAGTGCAAAGGGAAGGGGGGGGTTTTTTTTGCATCGTCGTCAGATGTAAAAACAGTATCGCTTACACGCGTTTCAGATTAGTCGTTTCAGATTAGTGAGAACGACAGAACGCAGCGCCTGCCTATTTCTTTTTTACATAAGCGCCGCTTGGAAGGAAATGCTGGACAATAACTGCCAGACAGAGAACCGAACTACCGAACCACGTGTTGAACGGACGTGAGGTCATGCGAGTCTACCCACATAAACACAACTGGTCAAAAGTCCCTCCGGAGTCAAAGCAGCTACGTCGAGTATTTTGTGTGAACGATGCGTTGTCGGTACTAAAAATTAGTAGTTGGCAGCGGACTACACGAGACTCACCAAAGCAGGCGAGTTCCGCTAGTGCGCCACAAACAAAAGCGCCGTACTAATTTTTCGTTAACACCCTCAAGCTGAAGCTGGACTTCTGACCGGACCCCACTGTAACGTAACCTAAAGCAGGACGTACCTACCCCCCCCCCAGAAAAGCACTGGAAACTCCGAAGTACACGGACCACACGGATCAGCATGCACATGAGGAAACCCGTTTCAAAAGTAAAAAAAAAAAGTACAAAAAGATGCACACACGAAACAGCTTAAACCAACAATACCACCCTCTTTTCTCACTGTCGTGTCGGGCCCCTGTTGACACTGTGGGCCATCGGGCGCCGAGGAAGCCCACAGGAGCTGTTGACTACAGCTATTCCCACTCGTTGAAGTGGCAAACGGGGGTAGTTGCATGACCGCACACGATACGCTCACACACACCCTAACAGGCTACCTTGAGGTGCCGAAGGCGCGCCGAGTGGAATTCTTGTCCTGTCTGCGCAAGACGGCGACGCATTTCTTGTTTTCCACTCGTTTCGAGGTCGGAAAGGCAGGGCGGCGCGAACAACGAGCAGGCTAAAGGAACCGCACCGCCTTACATCTCTTGTTTTACATAAGCGCCAACTTGAAAGGAAATGCTCGACGATGCTGCCCGACAAAGAACAGAAGGGATTCCAAGTGCTGTAACTACCGAACCACGTGTTGAACGGACGTGAGGTCATGCGGGTCTACCCCTACACGACAAATCACACAAACACAACAGGGCAAAGTCCTGAGTGAGAAAGCAACACACGGTGGTGTCAGTATTTCCTCCCTTCCATTCGGAGTCGAAGCAACGTCGAGTATTTTGCACTCCCTCCCCAAGAAACGCCGCAACTGCACCTAAACACGGAGCGACAGCTACATGTTGGCAAGTGTGACAGACCTTTCTCTGGATGGGTTCACGCACTCAGAATTCGACTTATATGCGGCATGTTGGCAGTAAGAGAAGCTCGGGACAGGATATGAGAACGATGCCAAAAAAAACCCCTCCCCTTTGCACTAGTAACCAAGGTACCGACCGATCCTCGTACCTCGTGTAACCACCACTCTTACGACTCTCAGAGCACAAAGGATGTCTTCCCATAACGACGAAGGTCGAGACTTTAAAACCCCGGAGTTTCAAGCGAACTTTCACTCTAAAACATTCTTTGAAGGGGAGGGGGGGTTTTTGGCATCTTATCATATTACTTCCACGCACACACACGCACGCAAGGAAATTGGCTCACCATAAGCAAAAAACTCTACTCAAGCATCGACGGGTCAGCAGGCTGTACCTTCGGGCAGGTGTTGTATTGATACGTGCCCGGCCTGCCATCAGCCATACCGTGACCCGCGCCGCGCATCTACCTTCCAGTAGAAGCTGCGACTGCTGGGCGTGGTATCCTTTGACTTGCTTCGATATGCTCTCTCTGTCTCTCTCTCTCTCTCTCTCCAGCGCACAACGTTTGCATGATCTCGCACCTGCTTTCCGATACCAAATAGGTGCTCTATTCTAACTCTCTCTCGGAAAAGGTTTCGCGTTGGCAGAAACGGCGAAGATGAAAATTGTCGCAGGGTTGGTGAAATGAAAGCAAGATTGTAGGTGCGCCCTGATTATTAGATGCGCGGTCAAACGAAGCTAGCGCATACACCGTTGATAGTAATTAGCCCCCCCCCCCCTCTAGGGCAGTGATCATGGCAAACGTTGAACGTTTGAACGTTTGACAAACGTTTGCGTTTGCAAAATTCATGTCAAACGTGTATCAAACGTGAGTGAGGCGCTGGCTGCGCCTGCAGTGGGGATCCGAGTGTGGGGTCGGCTTGTGAACACTCGAGCCACAAGGGCAAGATCTTCATGCCCGGGGCCCCAGAAAGTGGGAGGGAGGAACACTTGCTGAAGGCTAGTATCTCCCTGTATCTCCCTGTGCACGCCCAAGGAGAGTGTCTTGTTCCCTTATTTTTGTCGTGTCCGCCTGCAGCCACGTGGACAAGTGCTATCAAGGGTCGTGTACTGTGCACAGACCCGGTCCATCGATTGGCAAACGTCACGTTTGCACGTTTGTCAAAAGTTTGCGTTTGATAAATCTTGTCAAACGTACGTTTGCAAACGTTTGATAACATCACTGCTCTAGGGGGGGGCAAACTTTTTTCGACAAAAATGAAACTGAGTTAAGCCGGCAGCATGCACCCATGCCTGGGGCCTCTAAAGGGTCCTCTGGGGACAAGAAATTCATTTCCCGGCCTAGTTTTCGACTGAGGAGGCTTAAAAGAGAGGTGAAACGCAAATTTCATGTTTTTGGGGTGCGCCACTTACTAAATAGCTGCTTGTTTCAGATAGCACCCTGTTCCTGCGGTTCTGCACTTATTCCTGCACTTCTGACCACGGTACTCCTGAACACCGCTCCTGACCGCGGTTCTGCACTCCTGACCACGTTCCTACCCTCCTGGCCATGCTCCTCGGTTCCTGAATCTACCAGGTGTGACTGAGTGTGTGTGTGCTGGGCACTCGTGTTTGCACAGTGTCTGAGGGATCACTTGACTGTGTCAGGAGTGGCCGCGTTGGACAGCTCGATGGGCTGACAAAGGCGTGTCGTTGTCGGTCGCAATCGGTTGCGGAGGTGTGCGAGGTGTCGCGGGTTCGCCTTATGCACCCGAGTGTACGTCCATCCCTCCTATCCCGTTTACTCCAGCTCTTGCACCCCTTCACTTGTCTGGTGGACAATGACCGCACTTCAGACACCGGTTCATTGTTTCCAGTGGCATTTCATCTGTATATCTGCACTTCAGGGTGGTGGAGCGGAAATTCTGCCATTTCTTCTGGAATTTCAGTAAGTCTGACCATCTATGTAGTGATTCTGACCAGCTATTTAGTGAATACGACCGGCTATTTGGCGAATATGACCAGCTATTTAGTGAGTCCGACCAGCTACTTAGTGAATCCCACCAGCTATTCAGTGAATCTGGCCGGCTATTTAGTGAATCTGGCCTATAAAACTCGAGGTTTTGGCCTGTTTTGCCAACTTTTGGCACCCGCCAGAGGGCACTGCTGTGGATTTTGGATCCAGATTGGGGTGTTTTCGACAAGATCAGGACCACAGGTGCTGCACAGGGTGCTTGTGACCCGCCGAGCGACCGAGGCCTGTAAGGGGCTGAAAATGCCTCAAAAAGGCTCAAGAAGGCACTATTATGCACTGCAGACAGCCAAACACCCCCCACAAAGTCATCATGAGCTGAAAAAAGGGGGTTGGTTTTCAAAGATTGGCCTAAAATGCACCATAACGCCAGAAAAAGGCTAAGTGGCGCAGATTTCAGAGTTTGCCCCCCTCTACCCCCCCCCTCTCCCCCCTCAGTTGACTGCTACTCACTAGCACTCCACCTAGCAGCGTAGTGCTATGAGGTCGGTGGATGATTTGCGGAACGCTAGCAGCCCCCGCTTGCAGTCCTCAACCTCCATAGGTGAAAGATGCTGCACTAGTACCCACAGGCCATCCATGGTCCCGGGTTAGGTGGCGTCATGTGCCAGTGGGCCAAATCCCCGGATCTATGCGTCCACATGCTATTATCTCTCAGACACGAGGGGCTTTCTATGGAGCACCCATAGAGAGGCCCCTCCTGAAGGGGGGGGAGGGTCGAATAATAACACCTAGTCGTAGTGTTTTGAGGCAACCAGACGTGTGAGTATTCGACCCCCCTTTAGCTGTCCAAGAAAAAGAAAAAAAAAATTGAGCGAATATCCAGGTGCAGCCCTAAAGCGTGAATGTTAATAGAGATTTTGCCCGAATACATTTTTTCGCACTTTTTTTTTTTTGCACTTTCTTTGCACCAGGCTACAGCGAAGGCAACAGGAAGTTTCTGGACTTTCAGTCCATGGATGACGTTCGCGCTATGATGGCAGGAACGCAGCATGCTATGTGGCTCGGTTCGATGGTTTCGTTCGATGAAGAAGTGGTCAGAGATGTTTCGTGTCCAAGCTAGGAAGCCTCTGAAGGTCTTAGCTTCGTATTGGCAAGTGTTAGCTCAACGCCATCTGAGTTCTTGTTGGAACTTGCTTTGACTCTCTCCTCTACAACTGTTGCACAGTGCGTTGCTCAGGGTAGTCGAAGGCCTGACAAACTTCCGATTGTGATGACGGTGATGATCTTAGCGGCAGCGCTGGTACAACCTCCTCAGCAAAACCGACAGAAAGAAGCGAAGAGTCCGACGTTCCTCTGTCCCGAAATCTTCCACCCTCCTAACACGGTCCACCGCAACTCCATGGCACGGCATGCAAGGGCTTGAATCTTCTTCGGCACAAGTAGTGCAATCAAGTGGTCGAGTTTGGTTCGCCTTTTTCATTCTTTTTGCTCGTTATTACACGGAAGTCTTGCGGGCAGAACGTGGCCAGTCACGACAAGCCAAAGGACGAAGTTCTGGGTGCAGCCGACGAACCAAAACGGGTGCAAAAAAACAGGCTAAAGAAGTGAAAAAAAAAAAAAAAAAAAAACGTAAATAGGATCTTGGATTCTGCCCAAAAAGAGCGTAAATAGGGCCACACGTGCGAATATCGCCGGAAACGCAAAAAAGAAGAAAAATATTTGTACGATCATTCGGGATCGCTGGAAACACAAAAACCTCACCTACTGCGGTACCATACTGAGGAGGGCCTACCGTAAGTAAGGTTTGTGGACAATGGCCGAAACCACCAATGACCAACGACCAAGGTACCCACCGATCCTCTTACCTCGTGTAACCACCACTCTTTCGACACTCAGAGCACAAAGAATATCTTTCCTTAACGACGAAGGTCACCCGGAGACTTTAAAACCCCGGAGTTTCAAGCGAACTTTCAAAAAAGGTAACGAAAGTGTCCTACCGAGTACTATTAAGAAACCAAAACCGTCTTAGGAAAATGGCAGCAATCCGACCAACGAATCGCCCGCCCACGGTGGTGCCCACGCCTCAGAAGCCGAGCTGGAGTTAGAAGGCAGGCGTCCTCTTTTTTTTTACGTAAGCGCCAGCTTGAAAGGAAATGCCCGACGATGCTGCCAGACAAAGAACCGAAGGGATCCCAAGTGCTGTAACTACCGAACCACGTGTTGAACGGACGTGAAGTCATGAGTTACACGACAAATCACACAAACACAACAGGTCAAAAGTCCTGAGTGAGAAAACAACACACGGTGGTGTATGTGAAGAACAAATCAGATTGTGTTTGTATTGTATTTGCCCCTTACCTCTATATTTCTCCCCTTCCATTCGGAGTCGAAGCAGCTACGTCGAGTATTTTTTGAAAGTATGCCAATACTGCAGGGAATAGTAAAGTAGACCTCTTGAGTTTGTGCTAACCACGAATTGGGGAGTCGGGAGAACCTACAAAGCCAGAAGCAGGACCCGTTTCGTGAGAAAAAGCGAATAATAAAAACACCTTTTTTTTTCCATCCGTCTTTGTCAAGAGCTGCAACTCAACTATTCCTGCTAGTATACTGTACCTTAAAGGAACCTTTTTGTGTCTAACAAATGCAATTTGTCAAGAACAAAAACAGATCGATGGCAGCGTACTATACTCACTCCCGTTAGATGAACAAAACAGGTTTGAAGGAAGTGCGCACAAACAAACCCGGAGACTTCAAAACCCCCGAATCCCCGCGAACTTAAAACTCTAAATGCACAAGAAAACCAGTGCGACATTCCGGACGTGGCCTGTGCACGTCGGCTAAGCCTCGGGTTCTTGTGTTAGCGATGCGGCGTTGGGGTGTTGTGCGGTGTGTTGTGAAGTGGTGCCCCCGAAAACCGAAGTAACGAAGTACGCAAGAACTCCGCACAAACTACGCATGAACTACACAATACGGGGTAGGGCTACATTCTGATACACAACATGCAGCGGGTGTCTAACTGAGTGTCTAAACGATCCTGACAGGGCTTATATAACTTGCCACCTGTGGCAAAATATAAGTCCAGCACACTTATACAATGTAGCCGTCACCGTTTCACAAGCCCCCGCACAAACTACGCATGAACTACACAATACGGGGTAGGGCTACATTCTGATACACAACATGCAGCGGGTGTCTAACTGAGTGTCTAAACGATCCTGACAGGGCTTATATAACTTGCCACCTGTGGCAAAATATAAGTCCAGCACACTTATACAATGTAGCCGTCACCGTTTCACAAGCCCCCGCACAAACTACGCATGAACTACACAATACGGGGTAGGGCTACATTCTGATACACAACATGCAGCGGGTGTCTAACTGAGTGTCTAAACGATCCTGACAGGGCTTATATAACTTGCCACCTGTGGCAAAATATAAGTCCAGCACACTTATACAATGTAGCCGTCACCGTTTCACAAGCCCCCGCACAAACTACGCATGAACTACACAATACGGGGTAGGGCTACATTCTGATACACAACATGCAGCGGGTGTCTAACTGAGTGTCTAAACGATCCTGACAGGGCTTATATAACTTGCCACCTGTGGCAAAATATAAGTCCAGCACACTTATACAATGTAGCCGTCACCGTTTCACAAGCCCCCGCACAAACTACGCATGAACTACACAATACGGGGTAGGGCTACATTCTGATACACAACATGCAGCGGGTGTCTAACTGAGTGTCTAAACGATCCTGACAGGGCTTATATAACTTGCCACCTGTGGCAAAATATAAGTCCAGCACACTTATACAATGTAGCCGTCACCGTTTCACAAGCCCCCGCACAAACTACGCATGAACTACACAATACGGGGTAGGGCTACATTCTGATACACAACATGGCGGCGTGCTCCGGAGGACCCTTCCGTCCCACGCACCCCCCCAGCGCGGCGGCGCCGACGCACTCAACTGCCAGCGCCGCAACTCCGGGCCAACACCCCTGCCCGACGAACGCCGCCCAATGCGCAGCCCCCGGCTGCGTCCATCCGACGCGCGAACCGACGCAAACGCGAAGAAACGAGCGAACGGTCGTCCAGCGATGGCTCCGGCCGGGAGGCCACAACGACACCCACTCGTAGGCCGCCTCCGCGGCGACGTAACAGACGCGTTCCATCTGCTGTGACGTAGACACGGAGTGTGCATTGTGCGTTGCTCAGGGTAGTCGAAGGCCTGACAATCACATTAATGCAACAAATTTACACAACATGCAGCGGGTGTCTAACTGAGTGTCTAAACGATCCTGACAGGGCTTATATAACTTGCCACCTGCGGCAAAATAAAGTCCAGCACACTTATAAAATGTTGCCCTCACCGTTTCACAAACCCCCGCACGAACTACGCTGTGACTACGGCTGGAGACGAGGTGATGCAAGACGAAGGGGAAGCGCGAAGCGACCAGCCCAGACGGACCAGCAAGACGCAAGACCAGGCGACCAAGAGAAGTAGAAGACGCGACCCAGAGACCCGGGTTAAGTAGTCTGGAACTCCTTGTGAATGTGACACCCAAGCTTGCTGGTTGCAAAAAGTCCACTTTTTAAAGCGCACACCCAAGCTTTGCGATAGCGGCAGCAGAAAGACTCGACGCGGTTGCTTTTGACTCCGACTGGAAGGGAGGAAATATAGACGTAGAGGGGCAAACACAATACAAACACAACCTGGCTTGTTCTTCGCACACCGTGTGATGGACCTTTCTTCGGAGGGGCTCACGCACTCAAAGATCGACTTATACGCACAAACTCCGCGGGAACTACGCAATACGGGGGATACACTTTGATGCTCCACACGCAGCTGGCAGCTAACTGAGTGTCTAAACGGTCCTGACAGGGCTTATAACTTGCCACCTGCAGCAAAAGAAAGCTTGAAATGGGGACACTTGGGTGGGAAGAAAAAGAAGAAGAAAAAAGAAAAAGAAAAAAGAAAAAGGCCGCTCCTGGTCCAGGAACGTGACGGTCAACCGCACAGCTTGCAAAGCTTGAGTCGGAGGCAGCACAGTGCCACAACCCCGTCCGCTCTGCCCTGCGGCTGACCGTCTCGACGAGCTTATGTTCAGCGCGAGCGCCAAGCCCCAAGGTGCGCCACGCCTTGATGCTTTAGTTTGGGAAATCGGTAGCCACTTGACCTGGCTCTGCAGTACCGCCGAACACGTGAAGCTTGGTTCCCGTGTAGCAGGCTTTCCCTGATACCAACACTTGTGGGAAAATTACGAAAGTAGGTGTCTCAATACGGGGGGGGGGTCTCGTTTATCCTTCCATCCGGCCAAAGTGGCTGATCCTTAACAGGAAGGCTGTACCTACCCCCCCCCTCAGGTGACACCACTGACTTCCTTTTTAACCATTACTCCAACGTACTCGTCTTGTGCTTGTCGTGTGGAAACAGAAGCTTGCCGTGCCATAATCATAGCAAGTGTTTGTATGTCTCCTGACCCATTCCCTCACATGAACTCGTTGATTAGGACGGCCTCTGAGTAGCAGTGTGGCTCAGGATGGGAAAGGAGAAAGACCCCAAGCACTTCCCTCTCCTTAAACGCGTAGGGGGGCATTGCGGTGCAACAATGGAGTGAGAAATCACCTGACACTAGCAGCATTGCTCCCTCTCCTCCGTTCTTCCTACTTGACTCCTCCAGGCAAAAAAACACGGCCTCCGGGAGTTAAAAAACAAAAAAAAAACCCCCCGGGTGGGCTCGTCGGACACAAGTTGTCAACAGGAGAAAAAGAAAAAAGAAAAACCACCCCAATCCCGGCTGTAGCCACTACTATAGGTCTCATTTCCTAGCTGCGGAGCCTCTCGCATTCCCTTTCTGTTTTTTGTTTTTTTTTTTTTGTTTCCTTCAGCAGATTAATATATCCGACGAACAACAACCGGGAACACACTAGTAGACACCTCCCGAAAGTGAGCCAAGGGCGAAGGACGTATCTGCGGCTGCTGCGGCAGTTGCCCGGTGGTAACTCCACACGCAGAACGCGGGGAAGGGGAACGTGTGTTCCCAACTACATTGAAGCCCCTTCCCGACCGCAGCATCCGAGGAAGGTGCAAAAATGGAGGGTGCTACGGTAGCCGTGCACGGGTCTTGGGCGCGTGCCTCGTGCAGGGCGGGTGTTTTGTGATCCGCCGCGAAGTTCTCTCTTCTGGTGCAGTCCGGAGAGACTGGCGTCGAGTTTCGGCTCACAGCCGGTTCCCTCGGGCGGCAACCGTAAGGGAGAGAGAGAGAGCGCCAGACACAATCCACCTTAAAAAGGACCACACATACCCAACACTTGTACAAGGTTGACCCGTACAGACGGAGGGGACCTCCGTCTGTCCAGAGGTGCGGAAAGCCTTCCGGAGAGGAAACAGTGGTTAACGCCCACGCATCTCATGACTCCACTATGGGAACCTCGGGCTCCTTGGAAAGGTTTTTTTTACATAAGCGCCAGCTTGAAAGGAAATGCTCGACGATGCTGCCCGACAAAGAACAGAAGGGATCCCAAGTGCTGTAACTACCGAACCACGTGTTGAACGGACATGAGGTCATGCGGGTCTACCCCTACACGACAAATCACACAAACACAACAGGTCAAAAAATCCTGAGTGAGAAAACAACACACAGTGGTGTAAGCGAAGAACAAATCAGTTTGTGTTTGTATTGTATTTGCCCCTTACCTCTATATTTCCCCCCTTCCATTCGGAGTCGAAGCAGCTACGTCGAGTATTTCGTAGCAATTCTGTTCACACAGCAGCAAATCTGCATGGGGTTCGAGTCGTGCCGTCACTCTGTGGACGCAGACATTATGGTCGAATGCTTTCGCGGAAGGTCATCTTCCTACGATCTGAG
Organism: Diplonema papillatum; assembly: GCA_030068145.1. Taxonomy (NCBI): domain Eukaryota; phylum Euglenozoa; class Diplonemea; order Diplonemida; family Diplonemidae; genus Diplonema; species Diplonema papillatum. The sequence goes on from JAPJBO010000697.1 coordinate 113,720, forward strand.
GATTTCAAGGGCGGTCTTCTACTTTGAGACTCCTAGGGCCAAGCTTCAGGGGCCAGCCTTCGGTACACTCGGACTCCTTAAGGCCGGAATATGATACGGTTACTTGTTACCAAGCATGGAACCTTGAGGAATTGAAGCTCGCCACCGCCCATGGCGTTTTCACTTGCGTCCTGCATCCAGCTTTACGTAAGAAGAACGATCGTTCAACGAAAACTCCTGCTCAACTTGTAAGACGTGGGGAGCCCAAGAGCACTCACCTATCCTGGCGAGAACTTGGTGTCGGTCACAAATTGTTTCGAACCTGACTCGTCTAAGCGAGCAAATAAAGTGTACACGAAAGAAGCCATGCATGCTCCCCCCTCCAAACCCACCCAGTACGTATTAGCTTTAAAAGAACCCATTCGACGAAGGTACCCGGAGACTCTAAAATCCCGGATTCTCAAGCGAACTATAACTCTGAAAAATGACTCTCTCGTTCCATCGTCATTATCGGTTTTGTATTAGCGGTTGACCGAGTGACGAGCACTTGTTTTTACCAAGCCGGTCCAATTCCCTCTTGATAGACCCTGATATGCCAACAACTCTCTCTTCATCATCATCGTTATCAGTTTTGTATTAGCCGCGGTTGAGCGAGTAACGAGCAACTTGTTTTACTAAGCCAGGCGGAGTTTCAAGCGAACTTTCACTCTAAAACTGACACATACCCAGCGGATAGATAGCTACACACCCCCAAAAAGGAAATACAGGCCTTCTGTAGGACTTGGGTATGTGCCCTCTTGGACAACACCAAGAAAGCAAACGATCTTCCGAACTTGCAATCACGCTAGAAGGCAGCAACGTAAGATCGCGACCGCTGTGGCCATGCTAACCCACCTTTTAGCACTGTCAAAAGACCCACCGCCCACCGCTGCAACAGACCGAATGCCCTCTTGATAGACTGTGATATGCCAAATACCCGACCGCGACACGCCGGAGATGAGAAGTACGGGAGGAAGTGAGGAGACCGGACACTCCCCGGAGAGATGGTCCCTGCACTCTAACTCGTCTCTCTCTCACTCTCTCAACAACAAACCTACGCATCTCTTTCTCTCATTTTGTTTCTACATAAGCGCAGCTTGGAAGGAAATGCTCGACAATAACTGCCCGACAAAGAACCGAAGGGATCCCACCCTGTAACTACCGAACCACGTGTTGAACGGACGTGAGGTCATGCGGGTCTACCCCAACACGACAATTCACACAAACACAACAGGTCAAAAGTCCTGAGTGTGAGAACAACACACACGGTGGTGTAAGCGAAGAACAAATCAGATTGTGTTCGTGGTGTATTTTCCCCCTCTACCTCTATATTTCCTCCCTTCCATTCGGAGTCAAAGCAGCTACGTCGAGTATTTTTCGAGAACATTGCAATGTGTTCCAAAGATGTAAGCCCGAGCAACGAGCGAATCCCACAATGTTAACCACTTGAGGACGGAGGGGGGGGGAGAGTTAATTTGGGAAAATGGCGGGCTCCATAGCAAACCTCAGGTATCCGTTGAGAGCTCGGAGCAGGATTTCTGCCCGACGAAGGACGCATTTTCAAAGATTTGTGTCAGATCTTTCCAATCAAGCAAACGGCGACCACTTTCGACCATTCTTTGGCCTCTCACCCGCGAACTTGACACCCGCGAACTTTCTTGAATTAACTACCCCTATAGTGGTAGTTCGTCCTTAAGTGGTTAACACCAAATAATACCGGATTTTCAAGGTAAACCCGGTAGCCTTATAGGGGGGTAGCTTAATTAAAGAGATTTCCTTCTCATCCGTCTGCGATACTCGGAGATTCGTTACAAAGTCCCGGCTCCCCCAACCAGACTCACACCGCTGTCCTGTCTGCAGACGCTCGGGTCCCGCGCTGATGATGGTCCGCCTTTCGTGTCCGTGACCGAAACGAAGTGCAGATAGGACAGCACATGGCAACTCCAAGCCCGTTCTTGCATGCCCCCTCCCCTTCACACAAAAACAAGTCATTACGTGTAAACAACGCAGTGCTGGCACTTAAAAAATGTAGTTGGCAACGACAACTCCACGCGACTTACCAAAGCAGGGGAGGTCCTTTAGTGCGCACGATGGTCCGCCTTACGTGTCCGTGACCGAAACGAAGTGCAACACTCCAAGCCCGTTCTTGCATGCCCCCCTCCACACAAAAACAAGTCATTACGTGTTAGCAACGCAGTGCTGGCACTTAAAAAAATGTAGTTGGCAACGACAACTCAACGCAACTTACCAAAGCAGGGTAGGTCCTTTAGTGCGCACGATGGTCCGCCTTACGTGTCCGTGGCTTAAAGTACCGAACCAAAAGTGCAGATAGGGCAGCACATGACCATTCCATGCACGTTCTTGCATGCCCCGCTAGGCACAGTGGTCAAACGATTCGCCTTGTCGCATCGGGAGTTTGGCGCCAATTATAGCATCTTATCGCACTGCCGATCATAAACGATAATTCTTGTGCCATAATTATTATCGCATGCGAATTGTTCGACCACTATGCGGCTATGATCAACACAAGTTATGATTACAAAGCAGCGTTGGTACTAAATACTTGTAGTTGGCAACGACAATCACATGCAACTTACCAAAGCAGGCGAAGTCCTTTAGTGCGCGTGATGGTCCTCCTTATGGGTCCGCGGCCCGAAGTACCGAACCACGTGTAGATAGGACAGCACATGACCATTCCAAGCACGTTCTTGCATACCCAGCCATATCAAAGTTCTGGACGTAGCCTTCGCTCAATGGAAGCTGAAGTTTCCCATCAAGGTGTTAGCCGCCGCCGTAGGCCGCGCAGTCGTGAGGAAGAAGAGGGCCCGCAGCGTTACAAGGCGGCAATCCCCCGCGAGACGAGCTCACCCGCCGGCCAGAGCGCCCGCTGTGGCACCAACTCCGGTGCCGCCACTTACTGTAGCAGAGCCGCAACCTGCAGCGCGCCTCCGGAGCGACTTACGCCCGCCGTAGCAGTGCGAAGAGAAGTGAGGAGACCGGAAACTCGCCGGAGAGATGGTCCCTGCACTCTAACTCGTCTCTCTCTCAAAGTTCTTTTGTGTTGACAAAGCGGGCTTCATGCAGCTTCCCAAAGCAGCCAAGGTCCATCAGTGTGCACAAGCAAATAAAGCCAGAACGGCGATCCGGACTGCACCGCACATCAATTGAATTCGGGCTTCTTTTGTAGTACTAACAGTCTTGTAGGCAACCCGGCATGTATTGTGAAGGCGAAGTAGACGCAGGCACCCGCGCGTTTCGGCGGTTGATCAGAATGTACCAACCTGGAAAATGATAGTATTGCTACAGGGTTAAAGAAGAAAAACAGAAGAAGAAGAAGAAGAAGAAGAAGGCCGCTCCTGGTCCAGGAACGTGACGGTCAACCACAGCTTGCAAAGCTTGAGTCGGAGGCAGCACAGTGCCACAACCCCGTCCGCTCTGCCCTGTGGCTGACCGTCTCGACGAGCTTGTGTTCAGCGCAAGCGCCAAGCCCCAAGGTGCGCCACGCCTTGATGCTTTAGTTTGGGAAATCGGTAGCCACTTGACCCGTAGGCCCGTGGCTCTGCAGAATACACCGCCGAACAAGTAGAAAACGATCAACCCAGCTACGCGCCGACCGAAACGAAGCGCCTGCCTTTCTTCTTCTCCCACAACATCATTGCTCCCCCCCCTTCGCCCAGTGCTCCCGCTAACGAAAAAGTGCGAGGAATTCCTCAAAAAAAAGAGGCTGGAAAAAGAGCGTGAGGAATTCCTCATGAGGAATTCCTCACCTTTTCCCCGTTGGTACCGTTCGCCGGGGGCTGGACCCCCCCCATTTGGAAGACTCGGGGTGCCCCCCTGCAACAGAAGCTAATAGCCTGCACTAAACGCGAGAGCCTAGCGGGGGAGAAAAAAGAAAGCCTGACCCAGCGGTTTTTGGGGTTCCTCACTAAAAGTGAGGTTAGCGGGAGCACTGCCTTCGCCCTTTAATAGATTACTGCTTGCCGCTGGCCGTTTGCTGGCTGACCGGGTAGCCGTACGGTGGGAGTCGAAACACAGACGCCAAGGAGCTAAAAGCTGGTGGTAACAGTGTTCGCGCTAAGGAAAAAACCGTTTTCGTTGACCGCACTACCCTGAGCCCAAATACTGGACGTGGTTTCAGGTGGCAATTTGGCAAATGGTAATGATCAGAAGGTCCTACTTGGGCGGTTCAGTTTCCTCACGCATTGCATGTGGCCAGGCCGGTCGAATTGACAAAAAAAAAATATATATATATATATTGCTCTCGGATTGACATTCGACCGGTCAAGGCGGTCGAATGTGGACACCGGTCGAATTCGACCGGCGCCCGTGTCGATTCGACCGGGCAAAAAAAAAAATTAGAAAAATCTGCCATGGGTAGTGCCTCACAGTAGTAGAAAATGGTGGGAAAACGGAAAGCTTTGACAAAAGCCAAGGTCACGGGGGCAAGGGCAAGCTTTTGGATTCCCAACTCCGCTCACCAGCTCCCAGATTGCAGTATGTTCGGCTGCAGCCAGATATACAGAGGCGCACATACAGCAGCACACCCACGAAGGCACATGCCAAGGTCACGGCAGTCATAATGAGGCCCACCTACAAAACCAAAACAGTGTTCCATTGCCTCAGGCATCTGAAGACTCCACTGCAACCCCGAAACTCGTCGCTCTGGGCCCATCTTTTGTATTGTGACAGTGAACCTGGGTTGTCGGCCTGTTCATGGCACTAATGATTCACAAGCGAAGCTACTGGAAAAGTCGTATTACGCCGTCCTACTACTGAAGCACGACAGTGTAATAACTTTGTGAGACTGCCCGTTTCAGCTAAAACCCAGAGTTTGAAGGGAACTTTTACTCTAAAACACCACATGTTGTGGTGGTGTGGTGGTTTTCCCACGCGTAGCGTGGGGAAAAATTTTTCTGGCATAGGATGGATTTCGACCTGTATTCGCCAGTGCAAAAAAAAGTTGTTGCAAATTCCTGTCCAAAAAAAAAAAAGTTTTTTCGGAAAGTGACTTGACCGGTCGAGCGGTCGAGCCTGACTGCACTGCATGTGGCTAAAAAAAAAAAAAACAAGCAGCAGATCAGCAGCGAATCTAAGCAACCTTTTCGACTATTTAACAGCAATCAAAAAAGAACGCCGTCACAGGCAACTGACTGCGCTATAATCGCCGGAAACACAAAAAAAAACGACTGATTTCAGCCGGAAAAAAAGTTCTTGAAAAAACTGACCGGCTGATAATCAAGCCGGCTGTTTTTTTTTTGTGTTAGCAATGCATTGTTGGTACTAAGAATTAGTAGTTGGCAGCGTACTACATGAAACTTACCAAAGCAGGTGAGTTCCGCTAGTGCGCACAAACAAAAGAAAGCGCCATACTAATTTTTAGGTCTGCCGATCAGCCGGGGGTTTTGCGACAACATCTTGATTCACATCTTGCCCGATTTGTGCACCAAGCTGATTCCGCTGACGGGCGGCATATCCAAAACTTACACCGTGAACATGGCACACCCACCCGCTTTTTCGTGGGTGCAGCTACACGCGGTTTGTTTTAACAAATGCAAGATTTGTCAAGAGCAAAAAAAAAAAAAAAACGATCGATGGCAGCGTACTGTCTCACTCCCGTTAGACGAACACAAACAGGGTTGAAGGAAGTGCGCACAAACAAGTTAGCCGCACCGCCCGAGTGGGACACTCTTACCATATGATCAATTTGCCACCTGAAACCACGTCCAGGATTTGGGGCTCAGGTGTACGGACAACGAAGAAAATCTAGTTTTCCTTGCCCGCAATGGAACGAAAGCTACGCGCTTTTCTTTTACATAAGCGCCAGCTTGAAAGGAAATGCTCGACGATGCTGCCCGACAAAGAACAGAAGGGATCCACAGTGCTGTAACTACCGAACCACGTGTTGAACGGACGTGAGGTCATGCGGGTCTACCCCTACACGACAAATCACACAAACACAACAGGTCAAAAGTCCTGAGTGAGAAAACAACGCACGGTGGTGTAAGCGAAGAACAAATCAGATTGTGTTTGTATTGTATTTGCCCCTTACCTCTATATTTCCCCCCTTCCATTCGGAGTCGAAGCAGCTACGTCGAGTATTTTTCGCCCCACGCCCCGATTTCCAGGGTGTGCTCAGGCGCACTCTCCACAGCTGTCCTGAGGCCCGCTCCTCCGTACAGTGCTTTGACCGGTCCTACTGTGAAACCCTCCTTGCAGTCAACAAAGGACAAGCAACCCAGCTCTCAAGCGCCTGCTTCCCGCCCCGCCTCGCTGCCCCTCATGGCGTGAGTACAAGTAACTCTGTACCCGACATAGAATGGCATGCAATAGCACTCCCACCCGCTGCGTTTCTTGGAGAAAACAAGCAAAATTCCCTCGGCTGGAATGCACTACGCACGAGACTAGCGGCGGTCGACTTCTTTTTCGCAGTAACAATGCGTTGCAAAACACGAAAGAGAACAACGCTGGCGGCGTGTTTTGGGAGAAGACTAGCCGTAACGGTCATATTCCCTCACTATCACTCACCAACAACAGGCTAGTCCCCCCCCCCCTTTGGCACGTACAAATCAACACACGCCTATTGCTCTCAAAATGTGCAATGGGGGGGAAAACCAACATCATGCCAAGGGCTTCTTTTCACCGGTTCAATTTATGTGTTTGCGCTCTACACGGAGATCTCTACTAGGACAACCACGCAGGCGAAAAGAAAAGGCCTCCGTTCATAGAGCTCAGGTCTTAGCCTTCTGAATACCAGCAGTGCGCTGATGCCCAGCAAACCGGGCCACCTTGCAACCTGAGCTCTGGATCCAACTACGAGCTTTGTAACAGCAGCCCGTGAAGAGAGGACCTAAACTCGACCCGCCAAGAAGAATTACGGCGCAGTACTCAGAAGCAAGGTGGTTACTGCCAACCTTGCAAAGGTTTGAGTCGGAAGGAGGGCACGTCGCTGCAAACCCCGTCTGCTCTGCTCTATTCCCCTTCAAACACCGAATTAATATTTCCACCCGCTGCTACGCCACGTCTTGATGCTTTGATGTGGGAAATCGGTGGCCTCCTTGACCCGTAGACCCATGGCGCGGTAACAGGCGGGTACTTATAAGGGAACAAAATTTCAAGTGTTGGGATATAAGGGAATTCCACCTTTTATTAATCAATCCCGCACGCAATGCATCCAAAGACTGGCAATTGAAAGAAACAGGGCATCCACAAGACAAGAACGATTCGCTAGGGCAGAGCCCTATTGTTCGCAGGTAACGCTGGTATCCAGACCAGCCGCCGTTTCATGAAAACCCGTCCACAAAACTGTGTGCAAGGTGGAGCCCAGCCTCAGGAGCTGGGGTTGCAGCTGGAGTTGAAAAAAAGCGGGCGTCACACCCGTTTTTAGTACTAACAGTCTTGCGGGTTGACCTTCAATGTATTCTTTGCCAAGAGCTGCAACTCAACTATTCTTAGACATAACGAGTTCTATTTAAAACAAGTGCACTTTTTATATCACTTGTTGTAACAAGTGCACTTGTTATATCACTTGTTATAGAACAAGTGAATGTGCATAGCAAGTGTGTCGTGTACAGAGGCAGCGTACCTACTTTCCCCTCGTCCCTTTTGGCATGGCCCACATGCTATACAACATGTGTGGCAGAACATGTGACAACATGTATCGATCACGCGATCACACGTAAACAACACCGTAAAAGCCCGCGCGATTACATGTTCGGTCATATCTCAACGGCATAACATGCGAAATCCTTTGTGTTTTCCGTAACAAAGAGGTTGCGGATTCACGACGCACTCCGACCGCCAGTCATTCGGGAACTGGAAGGCAGCACCAAGTCGTTGGTGGTTGGGAAAGAGACCCCCCCCCCCCTGAACACGAAACTACACGGTGCACTAGTAAAAGTGAAAAAGGTGTTTTGACTAGTCATTTTACTAGTGAAAAAGCATGACTAGTGCACTAGTAATAATGACTAGTGCACTAGTAAAAACACTAGTAAAAATGACTAGTGCACTAGTAAAAATGACTAGTGCACTAGTCAAAATGACTAGTGTCCTAGTAGAAATCCACCTGTTCCGAACCGAAATCTGGGCTATTTTGTAGATTTCAGAGGGTCCCAGGGCACAACTGTACCCTACCGTTGCGCTTACAACCGTGTTCGGAATAATGTTGGACCGGGAAAAAGTCGAAGTACTTTCAAAACCTCCAAAAGTCCAAAAAAGTGCCGGTTCAAATATTTTACAGTAGGGTTCACGCCCACAAGGAAGTTTAGAATCCAAGAATACGATAAGATATGATACATGTGGTGCCTACAGTCAAGGGCGCGCCCAAGTCCGTTAACAGCGCCCTACAACTTGGAGGTCGCTACTTTAGCCAGACGCAGAAGGTGGCGAGTCGCTGAGCGTAGTCGGCACGCGGCGTCGCCGGGCCTTACGGAGCAAGGCCGGCGGCATGCCCGCGGAAGGACTCGACCTCGGCGAGCTCGCAGTGAAGCGAGCGTCGCTGAGTGAAGGCGACGTCCTGGCCGCCGAGTGGCGGTCACGCGCGTTTTTGACGGTGGATGCCGACGACAGCGGGCTGCTGGCGTTCAAGGAGTTGATCAAGTATAGCCGGTCCCGGACGTCGTGTTCCGGCACGTGGTCGGCGACGGGGGCAATCTCATGAGTCGCCCCGCCATGCTCACCCGAGCTGCTTGTCTACGCGACCCAGGCTACGCCCATAGTCATGATCGTGCAACCGCGAGTTTTAAGGACGAACAGAAACTAAAGGTAACCTAAACCAATTTGGACGCGTTTGCGGCCCGGAACTCGGGAAGCTTTGGAATGTTCGCACAATCTGCCGGTCCCATCATTGGTGTAACGGAAACATGAAACGCAAAAGCTGCTTCGGTCAGACTTCAAAATACCGCCAAAAAGTGAAACCCCCAGGGAAAAGTCCAAAACTTTCAGAACCTCCAAAAGCCCAAAACTTTAACTCTAAAAAGTCCAAAAAAATTCCGGTCCAAAGAAGTTCCGGTCCAATATTTTTCTGAATGCGGTTGACGAAAGCTGGGGGCCATGTCTGCCACGAGCGTCATTCAACAAAGCCAGTTCTGCAGGAATAAGTTACGATTACTCGTCGGTTTGTGTTTTGCGGCTGAACATGCAGAACTGTGATCGCTTTTTTGGTGGGCCACCCCGACTCTTCCCCCACAGGAATCGGGCTGAGTATTGAGTTCTAGAAAGTGCAAGTGCCATGAAGGCAAGCGAGCACCACAGCCGAGGACGGGGAGTTTCTGGGAACTTGTTGCCTACTGGGAGCGTTATACAGCTTGCCTGCCTCATGCTCTTCCGCACTTACTACTAGTAGCTCTCAATGCCCGATAGACAGTGCGTTGTGAATTCAAGCTAATCCGAGGCGGTGACTTTTATTGTCGTTGTGAACAACCGAAGATGCGAAAGAAGCTGCTTTCACAAATAGTACACCGGCTACGCGATTCACCTTACTGTGCGGTAGACCCGACGAGTAGAAACCAGAACCTGCTGGTGTCCCACCCGACGAAAGCTTTGAGCAGTTGATCGGTGGGCTCAATGGTCGTAGCACGTCCCGAAACGACAAAGAAACGTGACTTCCAGGCATTCGAAATGCCTGGACAAAGCACCACGACGTGTTGACTGGCACACAACGCGCGCGCCACAGGCTACAAGACTGGTTTTCCGCGGCGGCGTGAAAGAGGAGGCACGCAATGGGAGAGCGCCTCCAATCCAACACTAGAAAGCGGAGCACATAGCAGTGAGCAACAACACTATTTGTGGAATGTGCGCAACACAAAGCCTTGCATGCAAACAGTTCACAGGCGGACAAAGCCAGCACCTGTTGCACATTCATGTTGGGAAGCTCGGCAAGAATCGTGGGTTTTAGGGAACCCACTACTGTAAATGCACTGTGTCCGGTGCGATGCCAAGGCGATAGGAGCGCCATGAACGACAAGCCGAATCTACGGACCAGAGTTTGAATGTGGTCGGAAGCCCGCATTATTCCAGTGTCTGAAACCTGTCACGACATGTCTCTGACCTCACCGTGCAGGGATAGCACTGTCGTTTGCACTATGTTTGCTAAGCCATACAAGCTCAGGGACTTTCCCAAGAAACCAACCAAAACCCTCGCAACTCGGCCTGTCTCGCGAAAACTGGGGTTGCCCAGGTGGTTTGTGGTGTCTGGGCACCGGTGGTCACGGTAGTGCCGTGGAACCCCTCGAAAACTCTCAAAACACCCAGGACTTGGGTCCAGGTTAGGTGGATTTTGTCTAAATCACTAGTCATTTTTACTAGTGCACTAGTCATTTTTACTAGT
>JAPJBO010000698.1:0-123714 GCA_030068145.1 Diplonema papillatum
CAACTTGAAGGAAAAACACCCGAAACAACAGCCTATGAGCAATGAGACAATGACAGCCCCAGAGAGTTCGGGAACGACCCACTGCAACCCTGGGAAAAGAAATAATTGCGCAAAACTGAAACAATAGACGCGGTAAAGCACCCCCCTTAGCCTACTACAAGCAACCTAGCCCACCTCAACCTAGCCTGTGCCTTGTGCGGCACATTGTGTCTAACCTGCGTGGCATGTTACTTGACAGTAACACGGCCCAGTAAAGCCGTTCCCGCCGAGTGGGCGTCAACAAAAAAAAAAAAAAAAAAAAAAACCCTGGCGCAGCCCGGCCAGGGGAGGGGAGCGGCCATGGAGAGCCAACCCCCGGGTCCCCCGCAGTCCAGCTGGCCACTTACGCCCGTCCTGTTCCCGGACAGCGTGAGGGTGGCGCACGCGGCCGGGATAGCAAGCCCGGACCCGGAGATTCACGTCTCCTTGGGAAGGGGCGGCGATGACCCGTGCGACGACGGGGACGTCCCCCGGCACCCGGGCCCACGAAGGGGGGGCCGACAGGCTCACTGGGCGGCCACAGGGATGGATGACTCCGCCGCCGCACAGGTCGTTTCCTCCGGGCGCGGAGGAGACGACCTGTGTTGCGACGGGGACATCCACCCCAATCCCGGGCCGCCAGGGGAGCCGCCCGCGGCCCCGCCCGTAGTAATTCCTGTCGTGCCACCGGTACCTCCGCCACCGGTTAGGGCTCAGCCGGCCGGGCCGCAAGGAGGAGCGGCGGTCTGCATCTGCAGGGATGCGGCGGGACCCGGGGAGCGGAGGGGCAGGCATTGCAGTTGGTGCCCCCGCTCCCGGGCCTACCAAGGTCGAGTGGCCGCTGGGCTGGAGCCAGTGCGGAGGCCCCCGCCCCCCCCGGCCCCGGGGGGGCAGGCGGCCCCAGGGGGGGAGGCGGCCCCGGGGAGATGGTTTCAGGGGGCGGCGCTCCCGTTCACCTTTGCCCAGGTAGCCGCGGCCAATGTGCCCACCCTGAACAGGGTCCCCACAACGGCGAAACCGCAGGTCGCCGCCCTGTTTGAGACTGTGCTCCGGGGGGCATCTGACGACGCGGGGTGGCTGCGGGTATATGCCTTCGCCCCGCTCATCTTGGCGGCCACCACTCGGGGAGGACGCAGAGCGGTGACAGAGGCCCTCCGCCGCCGGGTCAGACTCTGGAGGGACGGCCTGTTCGGGACGCTCTGGTCGGAGGCCTTGGCCATCACGGCTGGGAAGGCTCAAGGTCGCGCGCGCCGGCGTGCCTACCCGGTCGAGGACAACGACCACAGGGTCGAGCTCCAGACGGCGGTCAGGTCAGTGGATGACCTGGACGCCCCCACCGTGCGCCAGGTCATCAAGCGGGCGCGGGACCGGTGTTACTCGCGGGCGGTGTCGGCGCTTTCGGCAGCGCAGACGGCCCCGCCAGACGAGGCCACCATGGCGCAGCTCAGGGCCCTCCACCCGGCTGCCGAGGAGTGGCAAGGCGACCCGGCGATGCAGGGCCTGAACGTGGCACGGCCCTCGCCGAGTGCGGTTCGGAGACTGCTGAAGAAGATGCCGAAGGGCACGGCGGCCGGCCCCTCCGGGCTCTCTGCGCAGCACCTGCTGGACCTCTGGGACAGCTCCGGCTCCTTCAAGGAGGCTGTGGCAGACGCGGTATGGGCCCTCTCGTCCGGGAGGGTTTCGGCGGCGGCCAGGCCATACCTCTACGGGGCCAAGCTGGTCCCACTGGTGAAAAGAGGGGGCGGCATCCGACCCATCGCCTGCGGCGAGATTCTGCGGAGGGTGGCCGGAAAGGTCCTCGCGTCCGACCGGGTGGTAAAGGAGCTCGGGCAAAGCGTGCTCCTGCGAAGCGGGCAGGTCGGTGTCGGGGTGAAGGCCGGAGCGGACGCGGGAATTCTCGCCGTCCGTAGGGTGGCGGCCATGTACCGCAGGGAAGGCGGGGCGGGCAAGGGCATCCTCCAGATCGACCTGGCGAACGCATTCAACTCCCTGCAGAGGGAGGCGATCATTCAAAGCGCCAGCAGGCATGCCCCCCAGGTCTTGGCGTACACCATGGCGGCATACGGGAAGCACTCCATACTGCAAGTTGGAGACCAAACGCTCACTTCCGAGCGTGGGGTGCAACAGGGGGACCCCTTGGGGCCTCTCCTCTTCAGCCTGGCGCTGCAGGACGTCATCGCGCCGCCGCCGCCGCCGGCCGAGGCTGCGGCAGCGCCACAGGTCGGCCCGGCAGTCCAGCCGGCGCCGGAAGAGGCCCCGGGGGCGGGCGCTCAGGCTCCGCGGCCGGAGGAGCCCGCGGACCCCGCAGGAGCCGTGGAAGGCGGAGAGGGCCCTCCTGAGCAGGGGCCACCGCCACCGCACGAGCCGGGGCCAGCGCAACCGCCACCCGAGGACCCAGCCCACGGGGGCCCGGCGGAGCCCGGAGAGCCGGCCCTCGCGCTCCCGGGCCCGATTCCGCCGGCGCCGGTGGCCCAGATACCGCGAGGCGCCCCCGAGGATCCGGAGGGCGCCGGGCCAGTAGCACAGGAGCCGGCACCTCAGGAGCAGCCGGAGGCCGCGCCCAACCACTCAGCGCTGAGCCGGGCCAGCCTCGAGCTCCTGACGTTCTACCTCGACGACGGGGTAACGGGCGGGGAACTCGACTCGATCGCGCGATGGCTGTGCGAGTTCGAGCGGCGAGCCGCAGCAGTCGGTCTGAGCCTCAATAGGGGCAAGTGCAGACTGGCGATTGCCCCGGGCGCCGAGGTACCGGCGGGCCTAGACGGCATCGAGACGTGCTCCCTCGATGAGATCGAGCACCTGGGTGTGCCGTGCGGATCGCCGGAGAAGATCCGCGCGTTCGTTGAGCGGGTGGCACAGGGCGCCGAGAGGAAGCTGAGGGTGATCGCGTCCCTACCTGACGCGCACGTGGCGCTCACGCTGACGAAGTTCTGTGCCGGCTTCGTTGGAGTGGTGCACCTCATGCGCGCGACAGGGTCCGTCTTCGACTACGCGGGCATCGACCGCGTCACCCAGTCCTGTCTCGCGACGATCACCGGGATCGAAACCGATGACGCGTCGTGGACACAGGCGTCACTCCCCGTCAGGATGGGCGGCCTCGGCCTCCACAGCTGTGCGGACGTGAGCGGGATTGCCCACATCGCCGCGGCGCTGGACGGGGGGCCGCATCTCCCCGCCCTCGTGGCCCCGGCCCTGCTGCCACACCTCACGTGGCAGCAGGACGACACCGTCCAAGCGTCCCTCGTCGACCCGCGCCTTGCAACCTATGAATCCGTCCTGGAGAAGATCCAGGACGTCATGCAGGCACGAGCCGAGTACGAGGGGCGAGGACAGAAGGCATGGTCGTCCGCCTTGGCCACCGAGAAGAGGAAGAACCTTCTCGAGTCGCTGACGGAGGAGCTCGGCCACTCCGGCCAACTGCAGGGTCAGGCCCTGACCCGGGCTCAAGACCGGATCCGGGCGCGGATCCAAAGCGGCTCCGGCAAGCACGCTTCGGCGTGGTTGTACGGCAACCCTGAGGCGGATACCGCAATGTGGTTGTCTCCGGCCGAGCTGGCGGTGGCAGTCCGGCTTCGGTTGGGGCTTCCAATTGCGGCCGCGCCGGGGGAGTGCCGCCTTTGCGGACACGGTGCGACCGACGTCAACGGATCGCACGCCCAGACGTGTTTCGGCAGCGGCCGCCGAACGCGCCTTCACAACGCGCTGCGCGACATCGTCGCCGACTTCGCTCGACGAGGACTGCTCGGTCCTTCCATCGAGCGAGCCGTGTTCGCTAACGCGCGGCGCAAGCGCCCGGACATCAGCTACGTCCGGGATGGCACCACCGTCCTACTTGACGTCGCTGTCACGTACCCCCTACAACTCTCGCAGCCGCACTACGCAGCCCGGGCGGCGGCAGAGCCAGGGGGCGCAGCAGCCGCGTACGCTGTAGCCGTCAAGGAGCGTGTCTACAACGCAATCATCGCCAATGAGCCAGACCCGCGGGAATGGAAGGCGGTGCCGCTAGTTGTAGACACGTTCGGGGCCTGGTGCCCAGGAGCAATCACGGAGCTGCGGCACATTGCCCGCGCCAACGCCCTCCGTGAAGACCGGACCGTTTCGGCCGCCTGCCAGGACCTCTTCCACCGCTTGAGCTTTTCTATAGCCCGAGGGGTGGCAAGGATCGTCATTGCATCTGGTGGGGCGCGACCGGACGAAGCGGATCCACCCTGATGCAGGGGGTAGAGTCACTGCATCGCGGGTTTTTTTACCGGGTCGGACCTGTTAGCAGTCACGCGCAGGCCAGTCCCGTGTCGCTGTGAGACTGGCGTTCACAGTGTGCTGAAGAAGCATTTCTTTGGACTACCGCTCCGGAAGCAACCGGATACCGGCAGCCCCGCTGTACCAACATGGCAAGTACAGTGTCCCGCGCTCCCAAAAAAAAAAAAAATCGCCTCCCTCCCGGATGCGCATGTAGCGTTGACACTGCTGAAGTTCTGCGCCGGCTTCGTCAGCGTCGTTCACCTCATGCGCGCAGTGGGGGCCGTCTTCGACTTCGCTGGCATCGATCTAGCCACGCAGTCTTGCCTGGCGACGATCACGGGCATCGAGACGGACGCATCCGCCTGGGCCCTGGCTTCCCTTCCCGTCAGGCTGGGCGGCCTGGGCCTGCACTCCTGTGCAGACACAGCGGCGATCGCGCACATCGCGGCCACCTTTGACGGCGAGGCTTGCCTGTCGTCCCTGGTGACCCCCTACGTCCTGCCGCACGCCATGCTTCTCGACGAGGACGACACCTTTCTAGCGTCCCTTGAAGACCCACGCCTTGCACCCTTTGATTCCGTCCTGGAGAAGATTCAGGACGTTCTGCAGGCACGGGATAACTACGGGGGGCGTGGACAGAAAGTGTGGTCCGCGACGGCTCACGACGAGCGGCGCAAGGCCCTCATTGACGCGATGACCGAGGAGCTGGGCCGGTCGGGCCAGCTCCAAGGGTCGGCGCTGGCCCTGAAGCAGGTCCAAATCCGGGCGCGGATCCAAAGCTGCTCCGGCCAACATGCGTCCGCGTGGCTTTACGGCAACGCTGAAGCAGACCCCAGGCTGTGGCTATCCCCCGCGGAGCTCGCGGTGGCCATCCGGCTTCGGCTCGGGCTGCCCATCGCCCCCACGCCGAGCATCTGTCGCCTCTGCGGGACAGGCTCGGCAGACGTCGACGGAGTGCACGCGCGTAGTTGCTTCTCCGGCGGCCGCCGGACGAGAATGCACAATGCACTCCGCGACGTCATCGCTGACTTCGCCCGCCGCGGGCTGCTGGCCCCGGCGGTCGAGCGCCCCGTGTTTTCGAACACGGAGCGGAAGCGCCCGGACATCAGCTATGTCCGGGACGGCACCACCGTTGTGTTAGATGTCGCCGTCACCTTCCCCCTGCAGCCATCGAATCCCCAGTACGCTAAAAGGGCAGCGGAGAAGCCAGGGGGGGCGGCGACAGCCTACGCAACAGCTGTCAAAGAAGGGAAGTACCGCGGCATCATCGACAACGAGCCAAACCCCCGGGAATGGCTCGCTGTCCCGCTAGTCGTGGACACCTTCGGAGCGTGGTGTCCTGGAGCACTCACGGAGTTGCGGCAAATAGCCCGCAAAAGCGCCCATCCTGACACCTGGACTGGTTATAGGCTATTTCGCAGATTTCTGTAGGGGACCCTATTGAATTTTTTTTTTGAGTTTTATAAAAATTTTCGACGAAGGTGAATTTTAAACAAGGAAAATCTTACTGTACGTTGCCACATTCTCGGGTGAGATGTGCCGCCCGTGTAAAGACGCTCAGCTGTTGCACGCGGCCGAAACCCCCGAGCCAGCTAACACCGCAAGATAATAAGCATTTATTCGGCAAGATAATTTCCGTTTATTTTGTCGAGGTGTCGGTTTTAGTCCCGAGGGAGGCCCGAGGGGGGGTTTGCAACCCCGAGCCACGAGCGGAGCGAGTGGCGAGGGGTTGCAAACCCCCCCGAGGGCCTCCCGAGGGACTAAAACCGACACCGAGGCAAAATTGGCGGAAATTATTGCCGAATAAATGATTTTATTGGGAAAAATAAATTCCCGAGGATGGAAAGAAAACCATACTGCTTTGCAGTATGGTTCCACCAGATGATACCACTTGTTGTCGTCTTCCTCCGGCTCACTCTCCATGAATGCAATGGCGTCTTCCTTGGACAGCCCAGGAGATTGCTTCGGCTTCTCGCCGCTGCGGAAGCTGCGCGCAAGATCGTACAACTCAGGGTACTCAACTGCAAGCTTCTGGCTATACTTTTGGTAGTATGTCGATGCCAAGCGAGAAAGTATACTCGCGACCGACGAGCCCTTCTGTGACTCGTGCAATTTGTCCAGGTACAGGACAAAGTCAGTTTTTGACGGCTTCCTCGTTTTGATTTTGGCAAACGTTGCGAACGCTTCCCACTCCGCCTCGTACACAGGTGCACTTTTTGCAGGCACCTTGGCGTTCTTCAGAATGTCATCTGCCTCGCGCTGGCGCTTCGACGGCATCGGGATTTTGATTTCTTCCTCTGTCCTTGGGCTGTTTTCACAGTTGGCAGGATCAGAAAGGATGAATTAGACTCAAAACGAGCTCAAAACACGCGATTTCACTCACCACAGGGAGAAAAAAAATTTTGCGAGGGGTCTCCCCTACAGATTTCTGCCTACGACCTTATTTTGCGCCGCCAGCTATTTTCAGTCGGAAAAATAAACGAATTTATTTCGCCGCCAGCTATTTTCAGTCGGAAAAATAAACGAATTTATTTCCCTAGGGACAATAAATTTCATTTATTTGTTTCGACTGAAAATAGCTGGCGGCGCAAAATAAATTCCGAGATCGGAAAAAAATAAATTCGTTTATTTGTCCGGCCTGTGTAAACACAACGGAATCCTGTCAAAAAATAAACGAAATTTATCGTCACGCTCCTCCAGCCATTTCCACCAGAGGGTATTTATTTTTCCCAATAAAAACAGAAGTCTTGGTCCGAGAGCCGGATCGAGAAGCTGACAATCCGTGGTTTTTAGAGTGAAAGTTTTTAGAGTGAAATTTTTTAGAGTGAAAGTTTTTAGAGAGTGAAAGTTTTTAGAGAGTGAAAGTTTTTAGAGTGAAAGTTTTTAGAGTGAAAGTTTTTAGAGTGAACGTTCGCTTGAAACTCCGGGGTTGTATGTCTCCGGTCGACAACCGGATAAGGGCACCAATTTGTGGCCGGTGACGGCGGCGCCGGGCCCTTCTCGCGGGTTTCCTTCCGCTTCTGCATCGCCCCGAAGACGCCACCAAAAACACGGAAAAGTCCGAAAACAGGTGTAAAATTTCGAATTTTTTTTTCGACCAAATTTCACACCAGGAACCACCTGCAGGTGCCCAAATTCTGCAAAGGGAACAATGGTCAGCCAAAATTTTTTTCGCCGAAAAATGGCCAAACTACCCCTCCAACGCCCGCCCCGGTCGCAGCCGGCGCAGCTCGCGATGTGGCAGACCAGGCCGGTTCCCCCGACGCTATCGAGGGGGCCGACCAGGTAGAACCCGCCGGAGCGCCGGGGGGGCGGGCGGGCGGCAGGGCAGCCGACGCCCAGACCGCGGAGCGCAAGCTCCGGCGGGAGCGTCGTCGGTTCCGTCACGCCGCGGACCTGGCGGCGAGCGGATCCTCGGCTGTCGAGCCCTTCCCGGACTCCGACGAGTCGGACTCTGATGGTGAATCGGAGTCGGGCTCGTCGGGCGACGTGGGGGGCCGCGGCGGAGGCGACGATCGCGACGGGGGTGACGGGAGCGGCCCGGGCTCCGGCAACGTGGGGCCCGGGGGCGGCTTGTCGCTGGCGGGCCAGCCGGCGAGCGACGCGAGCGCCGAACCCGGCCAACCGGAGGCACCCTCGGAGGCCGGCCTCGGGAACGGGTCGGCCACGAACGACAGGTCCGGCCTAGCCGCGGCCCCAGGGGGCGTCTCCCACCCGGCGAGGGGGTCTTCGGCGCTGTGGGGCTGCTTGCGGCGCCTAGCCGCTGGCGTGTCGACCGGCGAGCGCGACGCAGGGCGCTTGTCGCCGGGGACCAAGCCGGCCCCCGGAGTGCCGGGCCCGACCCCCGGGGACGGGCCGTACCGGGCAGGCCCGGCCCCCGCGACCGGCGGCAAGCCAGTTCCGGCGCCCCCCTCTCCGGGGCTTCTGGCCTAGCATGGGGCACTCCGTCGGAAGCGTCGTTCCCGACAGGCAGTGCCTGGGGGGGCGCACCTCCCGTGCCCCAGTCCTCCCGCTCCGGGGCCGTCAGAGACGGCGACCCCCGCCGCTGGGCCGGGCGGCAACGCTCACACCCCGGCGGGGGCAGCCTGCTCGCCGGACCCGCGCCCACCCGTCAGCCAAGCTTGTCAGAGCTTGCTGAATGCTGTGTGCGGAACACCGGGGACCCCTGCTAAGCGCCCCGCGTCCCGGTCGCCAGTTGGGACTCCGGCCTCCGTAGTCAGGCGGAAGTCGTTCGCGGGTATGGGGCGAGGCCGGGGCGCCGGTATAGCGGCGGCGGCCCGGGCCTTGGCCGCTCGGCTGGCGACTGGGCGGCGCAGCCCTTCGGCCCCTGCTTCGGCCGGCCAAGGGAGAGGCACGGCGGCGAGGCGAAGTCCCCCGGCTTCGTCCTCCGCGTCCTTGACGCCTGTCCTCTTCCCGGACAGCGTCCGGGCCGCCCATGCCCCAGCGCCCCCGCACGCGCACGTCTCCCTGGGAAGGGGGGGGGACGACCCCTGCGTTGACGGGGACGTCGAGCGCAACCCGGGGCCGCTGCCGGGCCCCTCGGGGGGCTGCAGTTCCGCGGCCGTCCGCGTCCTCTCGCGAGGGCGGGGCGGGGACAACCTCTGCGTGGATGGGGACATCCACCCCAACCCGGGGCCGGCAGCCAGCGACGCACAGGACCCGGCCCCCACGGGCGCAGAACCGGCACCGGCCAGCACGGGGCCGCCATCGGCCAGTCTGCAGAGCGCAGCGGGGTCGCAGAGGGCACCGGCGCCCGTGTGCATCTGCCGCACGACCGGGGAACGGAGGGGTAGACACCGGATGTGGTGCCCCTGCTCCAAGGCCTACCGGGAAGCCGTGGCTGGCGGGAGGGAGCCGGCGGCGATCCCGCCTCGGACTCCCGCGGAGCCATCAGGGGGCGCTCCCGGGGCCGCGGGCCAGGAAGGCTATCGGGGGGGAGCAATCCCCTTCACGTTCGAAGAGGTTGCGACTGCCGGCATTCGTACTCTGGAGCGGGTACCGGCAGCCGCAAAGCCGCAGGTCTCAGCTCTCTTCGAGACCGTCCTCAGGGCAGCCACCGATGACGCCGGGTGGTTGCGGGCGTACGCCTTCGCCCCCCTCGTCCTCGCGGCCACCCACCGGGGGGGGCGGAAGGCGGTGACGGAGGCCCTCCGCCGCCGCGTCCGCCTTTGGAGGGCCGGGCAGCTGGACACCCTGTGGGCTGAGGCCCGGGCCGTCTCAGCCGGGAAGGCCGAACGCCGCGCGCGCCGGCGAACCTACCCGGTTGCGGACGACGTCGACAACAGGCTCGAGCTGCAAACGGACGTCGAGTCCGTGGACGACCTGGACGGGGCCACTGTGAGGCAGGTCCTCCGGCGGGCCCGCGACCGATGTTACTCGCGGGCCGTCTCTGCGCTTTCCGCGGCGCAGACTGCTCCGGCGGACGACGCCACGCTGGCGGCCCTGATGGAACTGCACCCCCCTGCCCCCGAGCTGCCTGACGACCGCAGCCTGCGGCCCGTGGCCGTGGCGAAGCCCTCCCCGGGCGTCATCCGCCGGGTGCTGAAGAAGATGCCGAAAGGCACCGCCGCCGGCCCGTCCGGCCTGTCTGCGCAGCACCTCCTCGACCTGTGGGACGTCTCCGGGTCGTTCAAAGAGGCAGTGGCAGACGCGGTCTGGGCCCTTTCTTCCGGTAGGGTGGCTGCAGCCGCCCGGCCGTACCTGTTCGGGGCGAGGCTCGTCCCGTTGGTTAAGAAGTCCGGCGGCATCAGGCCCATTGCATGTGGGGAGATCCTGCGCCGGGTGGCCGGCAAGGTCCTCGCATCCGACCGGGCAATCAAGGACCTGGGGGCGAACGTCCTCCTGCGGAGTGGGCAAGTCGGTGTCAGTGTCAAGGCGGGGGCCGACGCAGGCGTGCACGCCATCCGCAGGGTTGCGGCCCTGTACCGCGACAGAGACGTGACCGACAGGGGCATACTGCAGATCGACTTCGCCAACGCTTTCAATATGCTGCGGCGGGAAGCGATCATCCGCAGTGTCAACCGACACGCCCCCCAACTGTTGGGGTACGCGTTGGCAGCGTACGAGAAACACTCCGCGCTAGTGGTGGGCGACCGGAGGATCTCCTCCGAGTGTGGAGTCCAACAAGGGGACCCCTTGGGGCCGCTGCTTTTCAGCCTCGCCTTGCACGATGTCGTTGTTCCGCCGAGCCCCGAGGATCAGCTGCCCGTCCCCGCGGCTTCGTCGCAGGCGCCCGCCGATCCTGCCCCCGCGACGCAAGCACGGGACTCCGGTCAGCCGGAGCCTCCTGGCGCCATCGAGGGCCAGCCCACCCCTCTAGTGCCGGCGCAGGCCCCAGGCTCGGGGGACCCAGCAGCGTCGCCGCCACCGGCAGGATCCTCGGCAACCCGGGGCGCCCCTGAGGGGGCGCTGAGCCAGGCGGAGCTTGACCTTCTGTCGTTCTTCCTCGATGACGGGGCGGCTGGGGGGGAGCTCGACTCCCTCGGCCGCTGGCTGCGGGACTTCGAAGACAGGGCGACAGCGGTCGGGCTCAGCCTGAATCGGGGGAAGTGCAGGCTGTCCGTCGCCCCCGGCGCCACAATCCCCGAGGCCCTGCAAGGCATCGAGACTTGTCCGCTAGACGAGATTCAGCACCTTGGCGTCCCCTGCGGTTCCCCCGAGAAGATGCGTGTCTTCGTCGATGAAGCGGTCAAAGGCGCCGAGAGGAAGATGCGGATGATAGCCTCCCTCCCGGATGCGCATGTGGCTCTGACTCTGCTGAAGTTCTGCGCCGGCTTCGTCAGCGTCGTCCACCTCATGCGCGCTGTGGGGGCCGTCTTCGACTTCGCTTGCATCGATCAGGCCACGCAGTCTTGCTTGGCGACGATCACGGGTATCGAGACGGACGCCTCCGCCTGGGCCCTGGCTTCCCTTCCCGTCAGGCTAGGCGGCCTGGGTCTGCACTCCTGTGCCGACACAGCGGCGATCGCGCATATCGCGGCCACCTTTGACGGCGAGGCTTGCCTTCCATCCCTGGTGACCCCCTACGTGCTGCCGCACGCCATGCTTCTGGACGAGGACGACACTTTCCTAGCGTCCCTCGATGACCCGCGCCTTGCACCCTTCGAAACCGTTTTGGAGAAGATCCAGAACGCTCTGCAGGCACGGGATAACTACGGGGGACGTGGACAGAAAGTGTGGTCCGCGACGGTTCATGACGAGCGGCGCAAGGCCCTCATCATCTCGATGACTGAGGAGCTGGGCAGGTCAGGCCAGCTCCAAGGGTCGGCGCTGGCCCTGAAGCAGGTCCAAGTCCGGGCGCGGATCCAAAGCTGCTCCGGCCAACATGCGTCCGCGTGGCTTTACGGCAACGCGGAGGCAGACCCCAAGCTGTGGCTATCCCCCGCGGAGCTCGCGGTGGCCATCCGGCTCCGGCTGGGGCTGCCCATCGCCCCCATGCCGAGCATCTGTCGCCTTTGCGGGACAGGCTCGGCTGACGTTGACGGAGTGCATGCGCGGAGCTGCTTCTCCGGCGGCCGCCGGACGAGAATGCACAATGCACTCCGCGACGTCATCGCTGACTTCGCCCGCCGTGGCTTGCTGGCCCCGGCGGTCGAGCGCCCCGTGTTTTCGAACACGGAGCGGAAGCGCCCGGACATCAGCTATGTCCGGGACGGCACCACCGTTGTGTTAGATGTCGCCGTCACCTTCCCCCTGCAGCCATCGAATCCCCAGTACGCTAAGAGGGCAGCGGAGAAGCCAGGGGGGGCGGCGACAGCCTACGCAACAGCTGTCAAAGAAGGCAAGTACCGCGGCATAATAGACAACGAGCCAAACCCTCGGGAATGGCTCGCTGTCCCGCTGGTCGTGGACACCTTCGGAGCGTGGTGTCCTGGAGCACTCACGGAGTTGCGGCAAATAGCCCGCAAAAGCGCCCTCCGTGAAGACCGGACCGCTTCGGCCGCCTGCCAGGACTTCTTCCACCAATTGAGCTTTCAGGTAGCCCAAGGGGTGGCAAGAATAGTCATTGCATCTGGTGGGGCGCGACCGGACGAAGCGGTCCACCCTGTTGCAGGGGGTAGCCCCGCTGTACCAACATGGCTTGTACAATGTCCCGCGCTCCAAAAAAAAAAAAAAGGCCTGAGGTTTGGCAACATTGCCTAACGGTTACCGCACCCTCCTGGGCCCCTGAAGGCCGTGGTTCGATTCCCCCGGTCCGAATTTTTTTTTTTTTGCGATTTTTCGGTGTGAAAAGCAGCCGTCTGGAAATTATTTTCGAGGTCTTTTTGGGAAGTCTTTTGGTTTTCGAGTAGTTCTGGGATGCGCGATTATGGGCAAGCTGCCAGCAAACCCAGCGATCAAAATCTGACCCCCTCCTGGATGCAGAGAGAAAAAAAAACGATCTCCAGGACCCCATTTTTTCGGGTGCCGACCTCCATTTCCGGGGGGGGGGGGGGGGGGGCAGCGCTCTTGTTAAGGATCAGCCACTTTGGCCGGATGGCCGGATAAACCAGACCCCCCCCCTCCCCCCGGGTCGAGCTAATTTATTCCTGGGTGAGCTTTTTTTCAGGCTTTTTTTCCGACTAATTTGTTCCGGGAAGTGAAAATTTGTTCCGGGAAGTGAAAATTTGTTCCGGGAAGTGAAAATTTATTCCGGGAAGTGAAAATTTATTCCGGGAAGTGAAAATTTGTTCCGGGAAGTGAAAATTTGTTCCGGGAAGTGAAAATTTGTTCCGGAAACTGAAAATTTGGGGTTTGCCAAATTTTCCAGATTTTCACCATTTGTGTGTGATTTTTACAATTTTTGTGTAAGGTACGCATACCCGAACCCCCCCCGCATACCCGAACCCGCAAACCCGCATACCCAAACCCGCAAACCCGAACCCGCGTACCCTAACCCCGCAAACCTAACCGCAAACCCGCAAACCCGCATACCCAAACCCGCATACCCTAACCCGCAAACCCGCATACCCTAACCTCGCAAACCCGCATACCCTAACCTCGCAAACCCCGCAAACCCGCATACCCAAACCCGCATACCCTAACCTCGCAAACCCGCATACCCTAACCTCGCAAACCCGCATACCCAACCCGCAACCCGCGTACCCTAACCCGCAACCCTAACCCGCAACCCCGCAACCCGCAAACCCGCATACCCAAACCCGCATACCCTAACCCGCAAACCCGCATACCCTAACCTCGCAAACCCGCATACCCGAACCCGCAACCCGCGTACCCTAACCCCGCAAACCCCGCATACCCTAACCGGGAAACCCCGCAAACCCTAACCCGCAAACCCCGCTTACCCGCATGCGATAACGTTTTTCAAATACACACAGCAGATCAAAGAAAGGGGGGAAAGGTGGAAAATGCAGATCAAACGGGAGTAGAATGTGCACACTCGCTTATCCGACTCTTGACTTACTATGCCGTGTTCTGAAAGCTGTCGAGGGGCCCCTCCATAGGTTCTCGCATGATTCGTTCGCCTATGTAACACTATCCGTTTGTAGTACGCTTCGCAATTGTGTTCTTGCACTCTAGCCGAATGGCGGGTGGCGGATTTCCGCGCTCGGGCGCAAGACACAATTATGCTGCTTTTGCAGTGCAAGCCGAACCCGGTTCGCGACTTCGGTTGCGGTAAAGTGTTACAAAGTCTTCGGCTTTCAGATCCGGATACGCGTATGCAACAGATAGTTAGAGGTCACTTGAAGGATACCCGTGTGCAGCGTTCGAAAGAGTTTGCGTATCTGGAGTCTTTTTTTTTTTTTCGGGGGGGTGCCCTTTTGACCCTATGTATTTTGATATTTTTTGAGAAGAGAATTTACGACAGCCTCGAGGATATTCGTCATTTCCTGCGTTCGTCCAGTGTAATTGTCGTCCAAGTTACTGACCGTGGGAAGGGGTTCCACGTACATGCTGTTAAGTCTGTCTGAGTGCGCGATGCAGTTTACCGATAGCCACCGCGTGCCTTCTGTGCCAGGGGTCGGATACGTTTACTTGCTGACCGGTGCTAACGTTGTAGAAGGCCCACCTATCAGCCTGAGTTCAGCTCCACAAGGTTCGTTTCGTTAAGGCAACTCATGATCACTTCGGTGTGAGGGATTAGTCCTGTTAGAAACTACTTGTGGGCGCCTGCTCCGTTGCGTGGTCTTCTCTCCGTACAGTGTTCCACATCTGGAAGGTCCTTGCGTTCAGTTCGCGCTTCCTGTGGGCACAAAGACAGTCGATGACTTCAGGAAGGAATCAGCCATTCTTGCGTGATGTAATGTGGAGTGCAGATTCCGTTTGTTGCCACCTTGGGTTGTCAGCCCAGTCCTCCCCAGTTCTGGGTTCGGTCCGGGTCCCGTGAAATTAGGTGAAATTTGTTCCGAAACTGAAAATTTGTTCCGGGAAGTGAAAATTTGTTCCGGAACTGAAAATTTGTTCCGGGAAGCGAAAATTTGTTCCGGGAAGTGAAAATTTGTTCCGGGGTGAGTTTTTTTTCTGGGATGCTCACTGATCGTGTCAGCCATTCTTAGCCCAGAAATGAAAAAAAACTCACCCAGGAACAAATTAGTCAGAAAAAAAGCCCACCCCGGAACAAATTTTCAGTTCCCGGAACAAATTAGTCAGAAAAAAAGCCCACCCCGGAACAAATTTTCACTTCCCGGAACAAATTTTCACTTCCCGGAACAAATTTTCACCTCCCGGAACAAATTTTCACCTCCCGGAATAAAAAAGTCGGAAAAAAAGTCGGAAAAAAGCCACCCCGGAATAAATTAGCCCCACCCCCCCCCCCCCTCTACAGTGCAGTTGCCTTGGAGGCTGGGTGGTCAAATTCTCTAAGGTGAAATGGTCAAAATTCCCTGCCAAAAGTGGGCCCACAAAAATTTTCCAAAGTGTGGTATTTGGGGTATTTGGGGCAAAAAAAAATTTTTTTTTTCTGACCGCCCACCGTGGTGACCACCTTAGAGTGTGACAGGTAGCGTCTCCCCCCTCCACAGTGAAATAGCCTGAGGGGGGGGGGGGGGGGGGGGTTTGCAAGAACGTGCTTGGAATGGGTATGTGCTCAACACCGCACTGGTCCCGTCTGCGCCGTGTTTCGGTCCTTTAAGCCACGGACACATAAGGCGGACCATCATCAGCGTGGAACCTGAGTGTCTGCAGACAGGACTGCGGTGTGAGTCTGGTTTGTCAGGCGGCTGTTCGTAGCTCGTCACAGCCAGGACCACCCGTGCTACTAGAGCACAGGCGAATCCGTCACGGGGAGAAGGCCCCTACAACCGTGTCTGAGCAATCAGTTAAAAAACTCAGGGCACTCGCCCTGATTGTGACTGCGACTCGCTAGGCAGCACTGACTTGTCTTCTTTTTACGGTGGCAATCTGCGAAGTAAACTCCGCAGAGCACAGTGGACATGGGGTTGCCGTGTGCAGCACCAATGGTTGAAGTACCAAAAGGAAAAGAGTGCGAGGAAGTAATCCTGCGTGCTGAGGGCAGCAAGTCGCGTTACGCGAAGTACCCTACTGGAATGGGGGGATTGCAAGAACGTGCTTGGAATGGGTATGTGCTCAACACCGCACTGGTCCCGTCTGCGCCGTGTTTCGGTCCTTTAAGCCACGGACACATAAGGCGGACCATCATCAGCGTGGAACCTGAGTGTCTGCAGACAGGACTGCGGTGTGAGTCTGGTGGGGGGGGGGGGGGAGGGGGGGGGGTCAGCCGGCTGATGGATGGATGGATGGTTCTTAACAAGATGCCTGGGGGGAAATGTTTTTGGGGGGGGGTTTGCAAGAACGTGCTTGGAATGGATATGTTCTGGGGGGGGGGGGGGGGGGGGGGCCGGCTATGTAGGATGGAAACGTTGGAAACGTTTCCGTTTCCGTTTCCGTTTCCTTCTTTTTGGCGGTGGATGGAAACGCCGTTTCTTTTCAAAAGAAACGGCTGGTATGCCACTACTATACTGGCTGAAGGTCCGACCGGAAAATGTGTTCCGAACGGCGGACCCCGCAATCCAGTGGACAAGGAGCTCCGAAAAGAGGGAGGAAGACAGAAAGAAGAAAAGAAAAAGGCCGTTCCTGGTCCAGGAACGTGACGGTCAACCACAGCTTGCAAAGCTTGAGTCGGAGGCAGCACAGTGCCACAACCCCGTCCGCTTTGCCCTGTGGCTGACCGCCTCGACGAGCTTGTGTTCAGCGCGAGCGCCAAGCCCCAAGGTGCGCCAAGCCTTGATGCTTTAGTTTGGGAAATCGGTGGCCGCTTGGCCCGTGGCTCTGCAGTACCGCCGAACACGTGAAGCTTGGCTCCCGTGTAGCAGGTTTTCCCTGGTATCTAAAGAGGGGGAAAGAAGCAAAGAGTTGCGACCGCGTGGAGCAGACGCAACCACACGCATCCGGTTGTGCTGACTTTGAGGTCTGCAGCTCTTTACACCAATGGCTGTTGTGGCGACGATGCTCTGTTATGCGAGGCTGTTGGCCAACGCGCTGAAGACGATCGGGAAAGCACATCCGCTCCAATAAACTACTATAATAGACTCTACAGATACGATCGTTCAGCGCCACAGCTTCACAAGCGGGGTCTTTCGGCGGTGAAAGACAAAGAGTGAGTGCAATCAGCATCAGAGGTGAGAAGGCACACGTATGCCGGGGCAATGTTGAACCCGCCAGAAAAGCGATGGCCACGCAGTAACGTGTGCGTTAAACATCGCTTGCCACAGTGCACCTTGCATACGACGACGGGTGGCAAGCCGTCACCGGAAGGGGCGGTGTTGTCGGAGCATAGACAACGACGGCAGGAAAACCCACAAACAGTGCAGAAGAGGACGGCAGATTCAAAAAGCCCCACTCACATGAGAACGTGGGTTGGAAGCATCAGAAGACGAAGTGGTAGGCACAGAAGAGTGGATCTGGTGTCAGAAAACATCCACATGTGACGACATTCTGCATCATTAGCTTGTGGTTACTATTTGCTCGTGTCGGATCGCCGACGAAAGAAAGCGGTGAGCACCGGCGACTGCTCTGCACAAACGAGACCGCGACGACACACAAGAAGGCCGAGCCAAGTCGAAGAACAGCCCAGGAAGGGCCCTGAAGAGTCAGAGAGCCCGCCAGAAGACGGAGGAAGAGAAGTGCCCGCTGGTAGATCAAAAGAAGAAGGTGATCCCGCCCTCTGAAAGGAAAGCCAAAAATTGGCTGGAAACGGACACCCGACGGACACACAGAAGGACCCGCGAAGTGGTATCTTATAGGACCCCTCAGCATGAAGAGCCTTCCGGCGTTTCTTTTAAAAGAAACGGAAACGTTTCCGTTTCCGTTTCCGTTTCCGTTTCCTTATTTCGAAAAAACTAAAAGAAACGGCGTTTCCATCCAACTTAGCCCTAGGGGGGGGGGGGGGGGTCGGTCAAAATTTTTATCCGACCAGATATTCGGAAAGCCCTGTCCTCAACGGATTCAAACGTGTCCTAAAAATCTCGAAACCGACCATTTTCGGACCTGAAGACGATGTCCGCCTGTTTCCGCGGACAAGACTCCTTCTTGTCGGTCATGCGACGCAGCGAGGCCTTCGAGCTTCAGCTTCGGGCGATCGAGCCGCACATCACCCGGGAGGAGGCCTTCCACCACTTTTTTCGATGACCAATACAGACGTTTGAGGGTTGTCCCACTTTTTTGGATCACCAATACTGACGTTTGAGGGTTGTCCCACTTTCTTGGATCACCAATACTTTTGAGGGTTGTCCCTCCCACTTTTTTGGATCACCAATACAGACGTTTGAGGGTTGTCCCACTTTTTTGCCTTGGCCGAGAGGCGAAATGTACAAGTCGCAGCGTCAATGAGATCAGAAGGATGCAGGCCGAGATCACTGAAGACCTGAAGCGAGAGTCGGGAGTTGGCAGCGGTTGGTGGGAAGTGTACAGCAATGGTCGTAATGGGATCAGACGGAAGTACCGGGTAATAGATGAGATGCGTCTTGCTCACCGACATGTCCATCTGAAACTCCTGTGCCCACTCATCGACGACAGTGGTGACTTTTTGGGCAAGTGTCTGCACTTCTTCATCAGTAAAGGCGCTGCAGACAATCGCTAGATCATCAGCAAAGAGCGTGAAAACCAGACTGGGAATGAGGGCTTCGAGTCTCTCAGCCAACGGGTCAATGTAACAGAGGAAGAGGGTTGGAGCCCAGTGTGAGACTTAGCTAGCTATTTGGCCAGCTAGCTATTTTTAGCTATTTATAGCTAAAAATAGCTAAAATAGCTGCCCAGACGACTGAAAATATGTTCACGTCTTTTTCGTCAGAAAACCTCAGGTAGGTACCCAAAAATGCAAAAAAATTGCGACGAACCCAGAGTTTCTGCCTCGTTCTCGTTTTCAGAGTTGCCCAACCCCCCCCCTGGTACCCCCCCCCCCCCCCCCCCCCCTAGGGCTATGTAGGATGGAAACGTTGGAAACGTTTCCGTTTCCGTTTCCGTTTCCGTTTCCTTCTTTTTGGCGGTGGATGGAAACGCCGTTTCTTTTCAAAAGAAACGGCTGGTATGCCACTAGTATACTGGCTGAAGGTCCGACCGGAAATGTGTTCCGAACGGCGGACCCCGCCATCCAGTGGGAACCATGGACAAGGGAGGAAAGAAGTATAAGAGTTGCGACCGCGCAACCACATGCATCCGGTTGTGATGACTTTGAGGTCTGCAGCTCTTTATACCAATGGCTGTTGTGGCGACGATGCTCTGTTGATGCGAGGCCGTTGGCCAACGCGCTGAAGACGATCGGGAAAGCACATCCGCTTCCAATAATAGGCTATACAGATACGATCGTTCAGGACAGCGGGAGCACCGCCGCACCACAGGCTACAAGACCGGGGGTTTTCAGCGGTGTAAGACAAAGAGGGAGTGCAAGCAGCATCAGGAGATGAGAAGGGCACACGTATGCCGGGGCAATGTTGAACCCGCCAGAAAAGCGATGGCCACGCAGTAACGTGTGTGTTAAACATCGATTGCCACAGTGCACCTGCATACGACGACGGGTGGCAACCGTCACCGGAAGGGGCACCATCGGGCGGTGTTGTCGGAGCATAGACAGCGACGGCAGGAAGAACCCCACCGACAATGCAGAAGAGGACTGCAGATTCAAAAAGCCCCACTCGGCACGGCCGCCGATACAAGTAAACATGAGAACGTGGGTTGGCAGCAGCAGAGGACGAAGTGGTAGGCACAGAAGAGTGGAATCTGGTGTCAGAAAACCTCAGCATCCGCATGTGACGGCATTCTGCATCATTAGCTTGTGGTTTCCTATTTGCTCGTCTCAGATCGCCGACGAAAGAAAGCGGTGAGCATCAGCGACTGCTCTGCACAAACGAGACCGCGACGACACACAAGAAGGGGCCGAGCCAAGTCGAAGAACAGCCCAGGAAGGGCCCTGAAGAGTCAGAGAGCCCGCCAGAAGACGGAGGAAGAGAAGTGCCCGCTGGTAGATCAAAAGAAGAAGGTGATCCCGCCCTCTGAAAGGAAAGCCAAAATTTGGCTGGAAACGGACACCCGACGGACACACAGAAGGACCCGCGAAGTGGTATCCTATAGGACCCCTCAGCATGAGGAGCCTTCCGGCGTTTCTTTTAAAAGAAACGGAAACGTTTCCGTTTCCGTTTCCGTTTCCGTTTCCATATTTCGAAAAAACTAAAAGAAACGGCGTTTCCATCCAACTTAGCCCTAGGGGGGGTCAAAAGCTGTCAAAATAGGTCATTTTTTTGGGAACCACATAGGGGCTCCTAAAAGGCAATAAAATTTGGTAAACCGCCCCAGAACCGTATAGAAATGCCTAAAACATGCTTTTTGGCTGCTGAAGTGCCCCGAAAAGGCCTTTTTACGAGTGCCCAATTTTTGGACTCAGGGTGGACACCGTTTGGTACCGGTGTTCTTCTTTTTAGGTGACAACCCCAAAAATAGTGACAGCATGAACCGAAGAAGGAAAACAACACTGCCCAAACCTATGTATTTTTACTCAAAAGACTTTCCTGAGAGTTGGGGATGGTGGGGCTTCGTAGGAGGCATTGACAAGCGACTCAATGAGGTACGGCTTCGTAACGTGCCGCCCCCTCGAGTCCTTGACGTCAGCGCCAGCTTTCGTAGTGGCCTGTGTCGTGTAGCGTGCTACCGCAAGCTGCAGATACCCTGCCCTGAGCTGCTATGTCGTGGCAGTCCTATAAATCCACCGCCGAACCTTTTCGTTCAAGTCCAGTTTTCTATTTTTGTTCAAGCTCAACGTGCGTTGGGGTTAGGTACCAGAGATACACCCCGGTGACCAGTATTGTCTTCCGTGCGTGTGCAATGCGACCCTTTCGGGGTGGTGTACGAAAGGCGAACTTGAATAAAAGACACTGTCGCGTGCATCCCTTCAACAAAAACGTTGGGATCTGGAAAATCCCACTACGGATGAGAGCATCTCATTGTTTTTCTCGGAAAGACATCGAACTTTGTGAATATCGCTCCAGCAGAAGTTCGGGGAAGAGCTGCTGCCTGCGGTGTCAACAACCCCTCAGCTTGCGCAAGACTCAGAGAGCCTTTTGGGACGTTGTTAACCATCCAGACGAGCAACGTTCATAGCTACCTTCCTCCTGGGTGTCGTTTGCCCTTTTGTTGCTTCCATTTGTGGCTGCCTGCACGTGATTGTAGCCTCATCTTTGCATGGTATGAACAGTGAAGCACACACACAGGCTGCTAGCCGGTACCAAACGGTGTCCACCCTAAAACCATCAACTAATACACCCCCCCCTGGGCCATTTTCCATGAAACTTCCCCCAAAAACACGTTTCCGGGCATTTCTGAGGCGGGTTGCATGTTTTTTTAGCCTTAAACTGCCGTTAAGTCTACAGGCTGAAAATGTCACCATTTTGACGCAAAAAAAGACCTTTTGACCCCCCCCCCCCCCCCCCCCCGCGCCTCTCCGGGCCGTGTCACGGCGTGTGCAGGGTATCGATTTCCTGGCTGGTGACATTTTCCCGCTGGTCCATGTAGCAAACCTTTTTCGACGAGTTTTTGCTCGTTTTCAGCTCCGATGAAGAGATCCGTGAAAAATAGACCCGGAGACGAAAAACTATGTGCGTGGTTCGGGGCTCTTTACGAGTTGCAGGGCGCCGGGCGTGGAAGCCGCCACGTGTGGATTGAGAAGGACGGGAATCGATCCCCTGGGTGGTGGCATTTTCCCGCCGGACCACGCGGCAGCTTGCGAGATGCAGAGCACCGGGCGCGGAAAACATGGTAGTGGGGTTTCATTGGGAAGGGCGGGAATCGACTCCCAAACAACCAAAACACCGCTTCCATAGACCCAAGCCAAAAAGGTCGAACCTACCGGCGCAATTCTGTTCCCTCGTCGGATGCAAGAGGCAAAAAACCGGTCCTGCGGGCATTGACTCTGGAGAAAAACCGGAGAAAAACCCCCACCTGCGGGCATTGACTCTGGTGAAATTTTCCATATTTTCCAACGCTTATTTCTGTTTTCACGATTTCCATTTCCACATGTGTCAACGTCCCGAACACTGCCACGTTCATACTTTTTCGTCCTTACTCCATTTTTCGCAGATCTTCTCATCGGAGCTGATCTCGAGCAAAAATTCGTCGAAAAAGATCTGCTCCTGTGGACCGGCTTCCAGGATCCAGAAATGGCAAGATCAGGCCCAGGAGAAAACCACCAGAGATTCCGAGCAAGTTCCGCCTGAGAGAAGGGAGTTCCGGGCCTGCAAGGCGGTTGAGCTTCCTGATCCGACCCTGTTCCAATTGTTCTCGCCAAATCCTGAGAGCGTCTGGTTCTCTGAGTATCGCCGTCTGCTGTGGGCCGTGAGGCTTGAGCGATTCCGACTTCGACGGCCCCACGGGCTGTTGAGCGCCGCGAAGGCGAAGCGAATTCAACCACCGGGCCGCCGCAGCCGGCGGTATTGAACCCGCCCCACTCTCGCGACGGCACACAACAGCCCGTGATGCCACGGGTATTGAACCCGACCCAATCTCGCAAAGGCACACAACAGTCTGTGATGCCGCGGGTATTGAACCCGCGCCAGTCTAACGAGGGCACACGACAGTCCGTGAGACCCCAAGTATTCAGTCCACTTTCAGCTCGGAGCCGCCCAAGTCAAGACTGATGTGCCTTCGCGAGATTGGGTCGGGTTCAACACCCGAGGCATCACAGGCTGTTGTGTGCCTTTGAGAGACCGGGGCGGGTTCAGTACCCGCGGCATCACAGACTGATGTGTGCCTTCGCGAGAGTGGGGTTTATTACCCGCGGCATCACGGGCTGACGTGTGCCTTCGCGAGATTGGGTCGGGTTCAATACCCGTGGCATCACAGGCTGTTGTGTGCCGTCGCGAGAGCGGGGCGGGTTCAATACCGCCGGCATCACAGACTGATGTGTGCCTTCGCGAGATTGGGTCGGGTTCAACACCCGAGGCATCACAGGCTGTTGTGTGCCTTTGAGAGACCGGGGCGGGTTCAATACCCGCGGCATCACAGACTGTTGTGTGCCTTCGTGAGATTGGGTCGGGTCCAACACCCGAGGCACCACAGGCTGCTGTAGGCCTTCGCGAGAGTGGGGCGGGTTCAATACCCGCGGCCTCACGGTCTGTCGTGTGCCTTCGCAACATTTGGTCGGGTTCAACACCCGAGGCATCACAGGCTGTTGTGTGCCTTTGCGAGACTGGAGCGGGTTCAATAGCCGCGGCATCACGGTCTGACGTGTGCCTTCGCGAGATCGAGGCGGATTCAATACCCGAGGTATCACAATACCCGAGGTATCACATGCTGTTGTGTACCCTTGCGAGACTGGGGCGGGTTCATTACCCGCGGCATCACAGGCTGTTGTGTGCCCTCGTACGAGTAGGTCGGAAGTGAGCTCGCTACCGGGACGCCAAAGACTGCTGAGTCGGGGGAGCCGAGGTCCCGAGGAGTCAATATTTTCCCTTTTTTGCTTGGGGGCCGCTGCCGTGTCCGGACTTCCTCTTGAAACCAGACGAACGTCCGGCGGCCCCGCGGTTCACCGCTATGGGACGCCCGCTCGCGAACGGAGTAGCCTGCGCTGCTCTCCGAGCTGCCTTGACCTCATCGGCGGACTCGGTCTTGCCGACGGCCACCCTGAGGACGAGATCAGTAAACTCCTGATACTCGATCCCGTCGAGATATGTCTCGTAGGCAATACCTCGAGCCCGAGCAACGCCGCGGGGAACGCCCGCCTCCTTGAAATACTTCAAGGTTTCCATGCGCACCATTGCGATGTGAAGAACTCTCAAGTTGTCCTCGCTCCAAGTTCCATTTTGCTTTGAACGACTGTTCCACACCATTTTCGACAAGGTGCGCATGCTCATGCTGACGGAGTCGGCCTCGGGGGAGTTCGGGCGCTCTAAAAAAGGCCCGTATCGCTGTCGGATTCTGTTAAGAATTTCGATGACGCAGTCAGGAGAGCTCAAATATGGGATCCATTCGGAAATCCTTCGAATATCAAGATCAAACGGAACGCGGAGGTCTCTGCAACCGAGGGCCATCAGGGCCGCCCGCTGCTGTTGGGCGAGGGCTGCCAACTGGGCTACCCCCGGATCTTTGTGGTTAAGCAATTCAACCGGGACCGGTGCGATCACCGAGGCCTGGGAACCCGCGCCGAGGACTGACTCGGCCTCCCACTCAGGCGGCAGTACCTCCTCGGCTTCCTCGGGTTCCGGTTCACCTGGCATCAACGGGCTGCCGTTGTGCACCAGCCAACAGCATGTGGGACATACCCACGTGGTGTTGAGCGCCTCTGGTAAGGCGAATCTGTCACGATTGTCCCTGCCCCTGAGTCGGGACCGCAGGCATGAGGCGATACAAACAGTGTCGTCCGTTGGCGACAACATGGGCGGTGTCGCATGATGGGAAGTCTTCGTCCCACAGCAGCCGGGCGGCTCGCCGGATATAGTACGACTGGGATGGTATCCCAATCTACGTTCGGAAGATCCATTTGTTCTAGGGTAGGCACAGGCGGCATATTCTTTGTTTGTGCGTACGTGTGTAAACCCTGTTTTGAGTGATTTACCACAGCACGCTGCCATCCGACACTTTTTGATACAGACAAGCAAGCTTATTACCAGGGGTGCCCGGGGTTCCGGGGGTATTTTGGGTTTTAGGCGATGCGGGTCCCGGTTTTTTTCCCGGTTTCGCCAGTGCAAAATGGGCGCTGCAAGGCTCCAAGGGGGGGGGTGTACAAGCCCCCGCGGTGGTAATTCGGGCTAATTTGGGCCTGATTGTGTGTCTGCTGGACGCCAAGGCTCCAAGGGGGGGGGTGTACAAGCCCCCGCGGTGGTAATTCGGGCTAATTTGGGCCTGATTTTGTGTCTGCTGGACGCCAAGGCTCCAAGGGGGGGGGGGGGGTGTACAAGCCCCCGCCAAGGTTCCAAGGGCGCGCAAGAATGCGCCTATTCGGAAGAGGGTGCAGTGCGTCTCCACTTGTGAGAAGGTCACACGTGGCTGGGAGACTGTTGTCTCTCGTTGCCCTTGCGAGGGAGCTGTGTCATCGAAGTCAGTCGTGGCGAGGCTTACGATGGACAAGGCATCATCTTCCAAGTCAGAACCATCGGGTTCGGCGGCGAGGCCATACGGGTCTTCGTCTTCCTGGGCCTGTGGAACTGGGTAGAGGATGTTGATAGCTTCGTTGTAGTCCACTGTGCCAGTGCCAGAGAGTACTCCTTGAGACCTGCGCTTTGTAAAGCGGCGGGGCTTCTGAACAAGAAAGGCAGTGGTGGCTTCGTGAAACAGCTCCGTGCGCTCGGCAGCGCCTTGCGGCAGGAGGCAGCAAATTACCAGCTCCTGTGAGATCGTCTGCGCACCAACAGTGGTTCTGTACAAACCACGCAGCATTCTGAGCAAGGAGAAGGCACTTTCAACAACGACACTAGACGGAGAGAGCGCCGTCATAGCCTCCAGTGCCTGTTCGAGTAGACCATCTGCCTCCGTGGTCAGCAGGTACTCCAAAACGAACTTGCGGAGCCCCTCCCCTTTCAGCTCAGGACAACTAAGCTGACGAAACTGGGACCACTCCATTCCCACTGTGTACGTTGAAGTTTCGTCAAACCCGAGAAACTGGCACAACGCCATCAGGCACTCCGTTGTTGAATCTCGCTGTGCAGTGGAATAAAACGAGCAGATTGTTTCGGTTGGGTACGCAGCCCACCGCTTACTCAAGTCCGCGAACACTGTCGCGCACAACTGCCGGCGCCAGCGTTGAATACCCTGCTTTGTGAGTTCGTCCATGTTGTTCTTCCCAAGGTACTCCACCTCGTATTGGCCAGGACTCTTGGCGAGGAGGCGAAGAACCACTAACGCGTGATCCACAACAGTAATCCACCTACCCCCCGCTGAAGCTGAGTTTAGTTGACCACGCCTGGGTTGCCCCGATTATAGCGGCTTGCTCGACTATGTCTCTATTACACCGGACACAGACAGGCTATATGCAATGCAAATAACCCGGCAGGCATACAACCCCCTCGTCCACAACGCGGCGGGCTGAGCCCAATAACGAGGCGTTTCTGTTTCTTCGATTGGACGATTGCGTCCGCAACAACAAAGTTGAGTGGATACAATATTTTTTTGGCTAAAAAACATTGGGGGAAAAGGGTAATACCAAGGAGAGTGAAACCGGGAAAAAAAGTTTTTTTGGTTACGAAGCCCCCAGCAACGAAACCGGGAAAAAAAGTTTTTTCCAGGAAAAGCGGGTACCGGGTCCCGATTTAGAAACACCCCTGCTTATTACCATACTTTTTTTTTTTTTTTTAGATGAGGCACCTTTTCCTTTTATCCCTTCTTTTTTAGTACCTGATTGAAGACATGGGGACACTGAGGTGCCGTCATCGGAAGAAACCAAAAAGGAAAGGAGAGGAAGAGGCCAGCTGAGCTGATTGTTCTTGCCGTGGGGAGGGGTTCTTTCGCTGGTTCCTGTAGACGTGTTGGTGTGTTTTGAAAAGATGCTTTTGCAGCCTTGTGTAGTATGCTGCGAATCACGACGGAGACCCCCGTTTCGGCCCCTGAGCTCGTTACGCATCCCCCCACACGCGGGGCACTCGTCAGACGAGTTACGTGTGAGGGGTTCTGTCCTCGTGAAGGTACAGATTGACCTGACACTCGGGACCGACAATGAATTGTCGGTTGGCCTTCCCTCATGTCAGGCGGGGTCTCCGTGAGGCAAACGCCCCGTTTTCCTGTTCCTGTGTGTGCGTTCGTGGTTGAGAAAAGAAGGAAGAGCAGAACGAGAAAGGTTCTTTTGCGCGAAGCGATCATGCAAGCCGTGTATAGCCGCAACTCATCTGTCTGGCGTGGTGTGTGTCACTACATCGTCGCTGCGGCAGTGCCGCAAGTGCGTGCAAGGCGGTCACCGCCGCGGTGAATGGAGAGCGTCGGAATGCGTGTCGTCAAGTGCGCGGAACACGCGAAGCGACGTGCGGCCACTACGAAGGTGCCATTGGGATTCGGTCCGGAATTTCGGATGAATAAATGACCATGACAACAACTCCGGCGAACCTGGTTCAGCAGAAACGGCGTAGCAGCTGGCCCAAATGCTGGCCCTAAAACCCGTCAACCTCATCTGAACTTCTGACAGACTGAAGGTGTCCACCTGGCCAGTGTGGCAGGCAGCCACTGGTGGCTGGTGGCTGCCACCAGCCACCAGTGGCCATTGGCTGCATCAGAACCTTTATTCGAGACTGGAGGTCCTATGAACATGCAATGTGAATAGCCTCTATTCGAGCCAACCCGGCTTTTCTAAGTTGCGAAAAGTGTATTGTTTTTGGACTAGATACTAGTGCGGAGATAGTTTTTTCCTTCCCTGCCACAAGGCAAGGGGGTGGCAGAGTGAGCGGGTGTCGGCCTTCAGGCCGGTAGGCCCGGGTTCGAAGCCCGCCCATCACACTTTTTCGGTCGAAGATTGTTTTCGAGGTTTGTTGCGTTTCGGGGTCTAGTGTGCCCGAAATTTGCGTTTTTCGCGGAGTTTCTCAGTATCTCGCGTTGGGCACCACGGGAAACGGAGTCGGGGGGGTCTCCTCCCGGGTACTGGCGCTAAACTTGCCACCACACGCCGAACTCAGCACACCTGCGCCCGAACTTTGCTTCACTGGAACTTAGCGTCGCCCGAGCTCAGCTGCGCCCGAACTTTGCTTCACCAGAACGGACTTAGCTTCACCCGAACTTTGCTTCGCCCGAACTCAGCTGCGCCCGAACTTTGCTTCACCAGAACTTAGCTTTACCCGAACTTTGCTTCGCCCGCACTTTGCTTTGCTTCACCAGAACTTAGCTTCACCCGAACTTTGCTTCGCCCGAACTCAGCTGCGCCCGAACTTTGGTTCACCAGAAATTTGCATCACCCACGCCCGAACTTAGCTGCGCACGAACTTTACTGTTCCCGAACTTTACAGGGGGGGGGCTAATACAATTGTGCACAATTGTATTCCAAAGCACGCACGCCAATCCCTGCCCCGGCAGAACTTGACAGTTGTTGAATAGAATTGTCTTGCAATACAAGTGTTTCTACAGAAGTCGCCTTGTCACGCGGCCAAGACGGAGACAGTCCGGCCAAGCTGCACGAGCCGATTCGTCCAAGGGCGCCCACCAAAGCGCCACCTACAAACGCTCCGCCGACGAATGCGCCACCTTCCAAAATCACTCTACTTCTCCACTGATTTTGCGCAATCTTCTACGGCCGGCAGGCCGCAGCAGTAGATCTCGAGATAGTCGGCGACGCCACAGCACTGGGCGTCGCCCTTCGCCACCGCCGACCACTTACGACAAACCACGTCTCATCACGCTACTTAGTACGCTTGCGCAGTGACTCGTAATAGCCTACAAAGGTTTCACAACAGTCACTGACAACTTGACAAACGTGACCACTGATCTCCAGTCTACCGGAGTCCAGACCTGTTGTGGAGGGTCAGAAACCGTGTGCACAATTGTATTCCAAGGCAACTGCACCAAACCCAACTGTGTTCCAACACAATTCTATTCAGCTGGACGGACTCTGAAACCGGCCAAAAAAAAAAGACAATTGTATTCACAGGACACAATTGCACTCCAAGACAATTGTATTTAGCCCCCCCCCTGAAACAGCTGCTTCCAGTCTCGCCCCGCGCCGGCCTTTAGCCGTCGAACGAACCCCTCCAACCAGCTCGCTTTG
Organism: Diplonema papillatum; assembly: GCA_030068145.1. Classification (NCBI taxonomy): domain Eukaryota; phylum Euglenozoa; class Diplonemea; order Diplonemida; family Diplonemidae; genus Diplonema; species Diplonema papillatum. Next base: position 28,379 of record JAPJBO010000698.1, read on the forward strand.
CGCTTCGAACTAGCACGTCTAAAAGGTAAAGCAAGTGAGCACGAGTAGAAAAGGTACGGTGCCAATGTTGAGGCAAAACAATTGTAAGCAGGTGCGGTGGTGGGAGGGAAGTCCGATTGCAGGGGAATGAAGTTCTTGAGTTAGTTTGAGAAACCCTTATCTGTGCATGTTGTAGCAGCAATACTTTACACGGACAGATAAACTCGTATTGCGACCCTGGCAGATCCAACCTGTCACACAAGTTCGTAGTACTTCGTGTTTTATTGCACCACAAGACCGACCCGGATGTGCGGAAGCGCGATCGACGCCTTCCCATGATCCGTTGTGTTCATGGAAGAGTCAAGGGAATGGAGGGTTTGCCAGGACGTGGGATGGCTATGTGCTCACTGCACTGAGTGGGACAGCGGCGTGAGCCTGGTTAGTCAGGCTCTTCGTAACTCGTCACAGATCAAGTCTAAGGCCATGCTGGAGCATAGGCAAATCTGTGTCAGAGAGGACCCCAAAAACAATCACTTTAAAAACCTCGGGGTGTCCTCCGTACCTGTGCCTGCGACTTGCTACAACACACTTGCTTGTCATCTTTTTACGGTGGCAACCTGCAAAGTATACTCCGCGAGGACATTCATTGTTGTGTGCAGTACCATTGGTTATAGTATTGGGGCAGCAACCAGGATTCGCACCGCCCAGCGGGTCTTGGTAGGTGAGTTCCGACACCTCCCACAAGCGAGCAAACCCAGGCGTTTGAAATCAACCGGTCGGTAGCCCGCCCAAGTGCTACATGACTACAAACTCATCGCCGACATAACCAGTGACAGGTCACCCTGTTAGGCCAACAGGGTGATATCCAAGAGCACGACTGATGATGCCTAGTCTCATGCACCGGGCGAAACTAAGGCGGCGGGGCAGCAACCAGGAACACACTGCGAAAGGGGAGGGGGGATCTTATTCGTGTTTGGGTAGAATCTTTCGTGTTGAAACGCGCAAGCAAGATTGTATGCTTACGAACTTGTCACTGGCTCACAGCAACGTTGGCAACCGTCAACGGCTTTGTCACGGCGAGCCCGTGGCAAAAAATGACATTCCGTTCCGTGAAAATAAATGGTGCATGTGGTACTCCTTGGCACGCCGAAAACTTGGCGTACATATGGGCGGTGTAGCGCTTTTCGGGTACATGTACACGCGTTTTTGGTTGTAGCAAACCCGCTCGGGCACGTCCTCTTTCCAGCAACGAAAGCGGCGGTAAATCGGCGCTCGGAGTCACAGCCCCTGGCTGCAAAGAATTTGCAGCCGTTTTGTACTGGTTGGGGATGCGGTGCACCAGCCACCCGCACCCCACTTCCAGTGACGAGTGCGCGCGTGTGCACCGATTTTCGAGGGCGGCAGTTTTAACGTTGTCTACATGGCCAAACTCGTGAGGTGAAGTGTGGACAGGCCGATGCACGTATAAACGCCTAAAACCCTGTCACAAAAAGCTGCGCACGGCGGCACGGCGTGCGCACGCGCAAGGCATGCCGTGCGCATCACAAACCTACACTGCCTACGAATGCGCCCAATCTGTACTGAGAGGCATATCTGCTCGTGTCAAGTACCAGCTGCACGTCCTGCAAGCAACTCTCGAGGACGACTCCACCTGGTCTTTCGCGTTAGCACGCAGTCGGGTACTTTGAAGTCTCCGTCCAGCTTTTTGTGTTTCTGACGTTTTTTTTTTCTACAGCTTTTACGAGTCGGCTTCGTGCTCTTGATGAGAAAAAAACGGGAACGGTGCAGCCAGCAGCCAGACAACACGTACCATCAGAACTGTTGTTGTTTGGAGACATCCTCTTTTTCCACCAACGGCAGCAATAGCTACTGTTTTGGAGTTAAAGTTCTTGCCCGAGAGAAATGTTGTCTTCTTGCACGAGAGTTTTCCGAATTGCCACGAGGGGCCCCCAGGTTCTCGAGGCAAGAAGATGGCACTTCCACCTGCCAGACGACTTTAACTTGAAGGAAACAAATAAATAAATAACGCTAGAAACACTGCGGGAGGCTACTTCCAGGACCAGAACTTGTGGAGAGCCCTTGAGGCGCGATTCTCGGCTTGGAATTGGTGCGGAAGACCAAAAGCGTCCAGTGTAGAAAAGTACGTCTGCGGTGAAGAAAATTAGCCCACGAGCGGTGTAGAAAAGGTCGGGCAGGTGGAAACCACCATTTTCCGTTTCCGCTTGCCCAGCGGGGAAGTCCCATCGCAGAGCATTTGACTATTGCGAGCGTTGGTTGTAGGAAACTGCACTTAGCCAGAGATAGGGCCGGGGGAGATAGGGCCGGGGGCTTCGTCTTGTAATGTCATTTAGGGGTCAATGGTTTAGGTAAGGATAAGGGATACATTCCTCAAATCCTAGAGGAAACGCTACTCAAGTATTTGAGTTGGACCTGTTCCCCCTTGGCGACAAAGAGGTCGAAATAAGTGCGTTTCGTTATTATTACCGTACCTAGCCCCCCCCGTGCATAAGATGGATAAAAAACTCGGGTTTTGGCGGTATCCATCTTAATCAAGGGGGGTATCCATCTTAAACACGGGGGCACTGTAGACTACCGTGTAGTCACTTTGCACAGGGGTACCTCACCCCCGTGTTTAAGATGGATTGGCATTCTCGCCCGTTATCCATCTTAATCAAGGGGGTTTGGCTATCCATCTTATGCACGGGGGGGGCTAGGTATTTGTAAAAAAGACGTACCGGAAAAAGTCACAAAACTTTCCCCCAGAGGCCGCGGGTACATCTTTTTTCCGGTACGTCTTATTTCCGGTACATAATAATTCTGAAAGATCTCGGAGGGGCTATTTCCCCCTACTACTGGCGTTTGACTTCATACGCCCTCGTTCGTTCCTCTTTCGGGGCCTCGCTTACTCGTCTACGTGGTCTCTAGATACACCAGCCACCCGCCGTGCTGCTGTGGCGCTCTGGCAATCCGCATCAGCACAAGAGAACACGATGAGTATCGAATTTATTATCTGATCCCATGGGCGCGGTTCAACCGTTTTGCTTGTGCCCCGTCGAACATGGCTCCGTCGTGCACATAATATTTTGTGGGGGTTTTTTTTGGCAGTGTGGGCGGCAGGCACTGAGTTGTCGTTTTTTGGTCTGTTTCTCGCTGGTCCGCGTTGCTGACCTTTTTCCACGATATTTTGCTCGAGAACCAAAATATAATGTACGTGGTTTGTCCCGCCAGAGTTCGGGATGTGGATCCGCGTGGAAATGGAGATCGCGGAAATCAAAATCCATTTCGGATTTTGTTACATTGCCTGTCAGGTGACATCATAATTCTCCGAGTTCCGGGGTTTTCACCACTTACCCCGACGTGGCAACATAATTGCGCTGGTAGTTTTGACCTTCTTGGCGTGAATCTATGGTGCAAAGTCTTGTCAATCCGCGGTGCAGCTTCCATGCCCGCTGCCCTGAACATTGGAAAGAACCACAAACCACGCATATACTATTTGTTTCCTGGGTCCATTTTCCACGAATCTCTTCATCGGAGCAGAACGTGAGCATAAATTCGACGAAAAGGGTCAGCTACGTGGACCAGCGAGAAAATCTCCTCAACAAACGAATTGACGGCGCACCGAAAAGCGCACCGGTGCGGAGGTCGGTGCAGCCCACACTGTATCTACAACGACACTGCATTGGTGAGTCCATGCGGAGCTACGAGCCGGCCCACGGTTTGGTAGTCTTCTGGAGACCTCGTGCTGTTCCTCCCACAACTTCATCTGCCGTGTCCTGTTCAGCCAGCACGATCTGCTGAGCTGGCAGGATTGGGGCAGCAGCGGAATCGCAAAAAAAAGCGCAGCATACTGTATTGTTGCGTCTTCATTTGATCCTGGATGTGGTTGTTGCAGGAAAGGCAGTTGAGCAAGCGCTCTCTATGACAAATTCCAGCAGAACCCAACCAAGCGGAAAAAGTCACAAAGTTTTTCCCTGAGGCCCGCGGGTACATCTTTTTTCCGGTACGTCTTATTTCCGGTACATAATTGTTCCGGTACGTCTTTTTTCCAAGAACGGTAGTAGTTTCTTGTTAGATCCCGAGACCACAAGCGGATGTTCATGGAAGAACCCCCAGCGAAGTTCCCGAAAATGCGCAACAGAACCGCACAGCTCTGATTGACACTTGACTCTTGCGATATTGGAGGTTGGTTGTAGGAAATGCTCTGCACTACCTAGCCAGAGATAGGGGGTGGGTGGCTTCGTATGTTCTTATGCCCTTTGGGACAATCCATTGGGGAAGGATCCCGATACATTGTGGTGCCAATCTTATCCTACAGAAGGTCATGCTGAGGTGCTTAAATGGGACCTGTCCTCCCATCGCGACGATGTCTGATGCCTGAGGTGTTCATTTTCGGCAACGTTCTCAGACGGCTGTGGAAGAGAACTGTGCGAGTTTGCGCATACGCGTAGGAAAATTAATAATTGCGTGTCCACGGCGGTGTCCGCCTGTTCTAGGTACTCGGCTGTACCCTGATGACCTGATGCGCCTCCCATCGCCACCTCAGCAACCTTGACAGTGCTCTTCCCACGTGCCAGTTCGGTTCAAGCGCTTTGGCCCGCATCCTTTGGCTCGACCTGCAGCGCGAGAGGTCTCTCTTGCTACGAGAAGGAAACAAGCATCATCGCCAGCTATACCAATGGACCTCCTGGAACCACGTGCGCAGAGGTCTACCTGAGAAGGACCAAGCGGAAGGCAACGGCGGACAACGAGGAGACTTGAGTTGGAGCACAAAACCACGACAAAATGCCAGACACACAGAAGTAGTTGTCGTCTCATGATGAGCAGGCTTGCCACACGTGGTTCACCAGACAGCATGGTACGGACGTGGTAGCAACTCGTACTAAGCTCGCCTGGTGGTCAACCAGAAGTCGTCTGGTGCGGACATTGCACGTTGAAAATACCTTACAATAGCATTCACAAGGCCACAGATGAACTTAGCCCAAGAGCAAGCCCTCCGTAGACCTGACAAAGACGCCAAGTAACTACCTCCCGCGCTTTCACTCGCCAAAAGCGAGGTTGGAGGGGTAAAGAAATGCGTAGTTTTGTTGTGAAAAAACTGACAAATACAGGCCCCCAATCGTCGGGCTAGGCGTCAGGGGAGGCGGAGACGCGAAAAGCTCCGAAAGATGGGCAGGCACCCTACCACTTCCCTCAGCATCGGGCGCTTGGACTCACCGCTGCTGGGAGAGGGCCAGGCTACCGGCCGGCATTCTTTGCAATGTTCGTTCACACGTACAGGACTTGCGGGCTGGGCGGCAGGGGAGGCGGAGACGCGAAGAGTTTCCGAAAGATGGGCAGGCACCCTACCGCTTCTCTCAGCATCGGGCGCTCGGACTCGGCGCTGCTGGGAGAGGGCCAGGCTACCAGCCGGCACTCTTTGCAATGATGGGGCGGGGATGGTGGGGGAGCATCGCCGGGGGAGCGCAGGAAGCAGGAGCCGCAGAAGGGAATGCCGTGCTGGTGCAAGAGAGAGACAAGCGTGCCGTGCTCGAAGACAATGCGGTCCGGGTCGCACGCATCAATGAACAGCGAAGGGTCCAGTGCGGCGAGCCCGCCGGGCATCTTGTGCTGGTTGTTGATAAAAAACAGCGCAAAGTGCTCCAGCATCAGCTTCGGTTCGAGCAGGTCCAAGAACCGCTGCAGCGGAGCCGCGAACTCAGCGCAGGCGTGCTCCTCCAGCCGCTGCCTCGCGAGGTCTTCGCACAGCCGTTCGAGCGATCCGCCGCGGAAAACGGCGCGCATCATGCGGACCGACGACTCCGCGCTCCTGCAGGTGGGGATGTCCTTGCAGATCTTCCGGAAGTTCGACCCCGACGGGCCATTCGGCAGCACACCGAAGCCTGGGCGCCGCAACGCGTCCATCGACGCAGCGACGGCCGCTTTCACGTTGGAAAGCTTGGTGTTCACAGTGCGCGCGGCCCAGGTCCAGCCGCTGTCGAGGGCGCGGATGTCTTGCAGGGGCATCGGGATCCCCAGGGCGGACTGGATCACGGAGCCCCAGAACGACGACCCGTGCGACTCGATGTTCTCGAAGACGGAGTAGTTGTCGGCGGTGGCGAAGAGCAACGGGTTCACGATCGAGGCGTACAGCGCCTGGATCTTGTACCCGTCCAGCCACTGCTGGAAAAATGCCCGCAGCGGCGCGTTGCACGGCTTGACGGGTGAAACAGGAAACGGCGCGTTCTCCAGCGACCTGTTGTTCAACAAGCTGCTGTCAGATGTGGGCGACGACCCGACGGATCGACTGCAACCGTCACTCGCGATTGACAGCCTGCCATGCGTAGAATCGTGTTCACCCTCATGCAACGCAGCGCCTCGGGCGACCTTCTCCGGCCGGTGCACTGTGTCTGCGTACGCCCGGACGACGTATTCGAAGACCTCCTTGTGCCGCCCGACGCAGTTGAAGCACGCCTCGACGGTCTGCAGGAACGCGTTGACCGCCCGCGACGCGTCCTTCGCGTGCACTTCGCGGAGCATGAACAGCAGCAGGCTGCGGTAGCACACGCCGTTGCGGGTCTTGCTGTAGAACGGGCACGCCGCCGGCGCCCCGCTGGCGATGTCGGTGCCGGGAACGGCACAGATTTCGAAGGAGCCGAAGGCCGCGGGATCCGCGTGCGCGATGGTGATCATCAGCACCGGGTACACAGGAACGTCGTGCTGCGTCTCGGCCGGATTGTCCGCGTGGATGGTCGCCGTCATCGTCGACGCATCCGACGCGTCCGGCAACGCGTACACGGACGTGATCAGATCCCGGAAGATCTCGCCAGCTTCGGCTTGTCCCTCCGGCAGCTCCGCCACCTGTTTGCCGGCTCCGGACCTTATGGTGCCGGGCCCGGCCTCCGCGGACTCGAGCGCGTGGGGAGGGTCGTCTGCCGCGGGAGCGCTGTTTTTCGGCGGCTTTCGCGCGCCGCCGGCGTCGGACCCGGTGCTTGCGGGCGGAGCCGCCGGCGGTGCCCATCCGATGCCGGGCCCAGCCTCCGCGGCGGGTGCCCTGCCCTTCGGCGGACTTCGCGCGCCGCTGGCTTCGGACCCGGAGCTTGCGGACGGAGCGGCCGGCGGTGCCCGGGGCCGGCCGCATCCGACGCCGGGGCCAACCTCCGCGGACTCGAACGCGTCGAGAAAGTCGTCGGCTGCGGGTGCGCAGTTTTTCGGCGGATTCCGCGCGCCGCCGGAGTCCCACCCGGCGCTCGGTGCCTGGGGCCGGTTCCCGCCGCATCCGGCGCCGGGCGCAGCCTTCGCTTCGGACTCGGACGCGTCGGGTGCGCCGTTGCTTTTCGGCGGATTCCGCACGCCGTCGGCGGGCGTTCGCCGGCTCCTGACGCCGCCTTCGGACTTAATCTTCAAAGAGACAGCCTCCACCGTCTCCTCGAACTCACTCCGCTCGAACACGATGTTCGGCACGCTGCGCGACACGCAGACCCGTCTTTGCGCCATTTCTGGGGGGCGGGTGCGTCCGTGCAGCAGAAAAAGAACCCGGGCGTTATAGGTATACGGTATCGTTCGGTTTCGTGGACTCCTTTCCACAAGTTCTCGCAGTGGGCCTCTCCTCTTTTTTTTCCCTCAAAAAAGAAAACTATGGGACCAAAAAAGCAGACTCTTTCTTTTTAAAAAAAAAAGAGAATAGACCCCTTCTTTTGTAGTTCTGACGATGGACGTCGGTTCGTTGTCTTTCGACTTTTCTTTGTGCTGTGTTCCCGCCGATCCCGGGGGACGATCCGTTTAGGGGGGATGGGGGGGGGGGGGTGGTTTCGTTTGGGGGATTTTGTGCGGTCGACGATATACGTCGTTCTGATGTCTGACGACTTTGTTTCTTTGCTTGCTTTGTTTTCCTTGTGGACGTTTTTCTTTTTCTTTTTCTTTTGACGCGCGCGTTGGTTCGTTGGTTCTTTCGGTATGACACAAGGAAAAATGAAACAGGGCTCAATTAGGGGCAAGTCGGCGGGGCTGGCAGAGCGAGCGGGGGGGAAAGCAAAAAAAACAAGAGGGTGGTTGTGTGTGCGGGTGCGAGGGTCTTGCAAAACGTGGTTTGCAGGAGCGTGGGAGGGAAGCGCACACACACCGTGCCTGGAATGGTTCGTGTTGTTGGTCCTTGTCCGTAGTGCAAGTCCACTTGGGACTCCGAGGCTCACTTAGAAATCCAAAAAGAATCAGCGGCGGTATGTGTTCGATGGGTCTTTCGCCCCTATACCCATACCCAGCTTTGACGAGCGATTTGCACGTCAACACCGCAACGCACTTCCACCAGGGGTTTCCCCGGCTTCGTCCTATCCAGGCATAGTTCGCCATCTTTCGGGTCCCAACAAGTGTACTTAACCTCAAATCCCGTTCCAGCAAATCAGGATCGGGCTGTGCTGCGAGGTACGCCAGGTAAAGCGCTACACAGCTGTTTTCCCAGGTGCTTGGGCCGAACCGACGCGCCAACAGCAAACCGCGAGATTGCAAGGCTCCGGCTGACCTTCGCAAAAAGACGGGGCTTCCTCTTGTCCGGAGCACCGTGCGCGGCCCCTCTCGAGCGTTCAATACAAGTATTGAGTTCTGTATAGTGCAAGTGCCATGAAGGCAAGCGAGCGCAATACAAGCAGAATCTTCGACAATTCGGTCGCCCGGCAGAGCAAACGGGAACGTGCTGTGCAATGATGAAATGCTGCAGAAGTGTACTTCTGCGAGGAGACGGATGGGCTAGTGACGATGATACGGATGAATCACGCAGACGTAAGAAATGGAGAGAAAAAAATGAGTGTCGGCTCCCGTCGCAAGGCGGCTGGAGAACCGGTCTGTCGGTGTCTGGACTCGATGTAGGCGCTTCCAACGTAGGATTGGCACGCCGATGGCTTCCCACTATGCTACTATGCAGTGAGGGAGGGGCTTCGTGTAGCAGTAAGCACGGCTGCACATTTGAACGCCGGAATGGTCTCTTTCAGTTCACATCTCTAAAGATCACGTACTCCACAATTCAGGACTGTTTTGCTGGTTAGGAGCCGTTGGCAGTTCTCGGCTCTGTCGTGTTCATGGCCGCATGTTTGATGCGATATATATTTGTTTTCGCGAGCATTTTCGTTGGCGGAATCTCTAGGTATCTTCAGCTTCGCGACACCTTCATGCACTTTTGCAGTGCCTCCGGTTCTACCTCGGCACGGCAGGGGAGCTCATATTAAGGGATATGCATCGCAGATCGGAAGCGGGATAGTGAAACGTTGACCTTGACAAGCGAGTTTCCCAAAGGGTGGATTTTCCTTTTTTTCCAAGGTCCGGTTGAGGAGAGCACGGGCTTCAGCAGGTTGCACAGACGAATCTAAACACTGCAGTGCGCAAGGTGCGTCAGGCCGACACGGATCGCAGTGCGATACGACATAGTGGGGGGGCGGTCTGCAGGAGGGACCACACGCAGCGAGACACCACAAGGCCTTGCTTGGTTGGTGGTGTCAAACGCTGAACCATGTGCCGGCTGCGCATCCAACCATCCGCTCAACAGTTCACGATTCACTCTTCCGGGGACTGTCGACTGCGATCTCTACCTGCGACGGTGTGTCTTTCGCCTTCTGCATGCTGCTTGTAGCACAGAGAAAGGCAATCGCAAACGGTCACCTGTCAACTGCCTGCCTCGGCCCGCAGCGGCGTGGCCAGTCCCGTGCCGCTGTTCAGCCTAAAGCACAGAGAGAAGGGCGGCGCAGGGGATCGTGATGTTCATTCCGGATGCCAGGACTTGCAAACGGTCACGCGTCAACTGCCTGCCTCGGCCTGCAACGGCATGGTCCGTACCTTTCTTCCGCTGTTTCGCGTATAGCACAGAGAGGCTGAAGCGCCGCAGGGATCGTGATGTGATGTTCGTTCTGGACTCCAGCATCGCGAATGATCACTCGTCGAGGAAGTCAGCTGCGGCCTCATCCGCGGCCTCATCCGCTTGCACAACGGGGCGACTGGCTCGCTGCTTCTTCTTCTTCTTGTGCTTGATGGGCACCGCGAACGGTGCTGCGGGGTGCGCCTTCTTGTCGCCTGTCTTCTTCGCCCGCTGCTTGTTGCCCGGCACCCGCGCGATGCGGCCGCCGAAGAAGTGTTTGTCGAGCCACTTCTTCGCCTTCGCGTTGTCCGGCGCGATCTTCTCCGAGAGGGACTCCTGCTTCAGCACCGTCACTTGCATGTTGGGCGGCAGCTTCGCCTTCGGCTTCGGCGCCTTCACCATTTTATTGTGCTGGCGCTTCTGTTGTTTATCGTCCGTCTATTGTGTCCTTTTCGGTTAAGCGTGCGCTTCAGGGCGGGTACGGGTCTAGACCTTTAACCCTTACGGGGCGGGGAAAAAATGTACTTATGTCGCTAACGGCAGACGCCCGAGCAGGACCGGCGCTTGTTCTGTGGCAGTCCTGCGTTTGCGCAAGCACCTTCGGATGCTAGGTCCGGTGCTTGTGCGAGCCACGAAGCCGGTCCACCCATAGCTCCTGGAATGCATCGAATTGCTGCCGCTGTCTACTGTCTACCACGGTGTTCCCACGGTAAACCACGGTCTTTCAGGAGGATGCACCGTAGTAGAACCTTGATTCTCACGCCGGTGTTGGTGCACCCCCCCCGGACCCAAATGCTCAGTCCGGCGTGCGCAGCTCAGTCCGGGGTCATTCTTGTTCCAAAGATTTCCGCGCCTGCGGCGCAGATAGTTTGGGCATGCTTAGTCCGTTTGTCCACAAACTGGGACGCTGCGGTGATCGCATAGCAGACAACCGAAGTTTCCCTCAGGATAGCTAGAACCAAAACAGGAGATACGCCGCATTGGGGAAATCGCTTCCTCGACCTATTCTCAAACTTTAAATGGGCGTGAGCTCGGGGTTTCTTCATTGAACCCTGAATAGTAGAATCCTGGTTCTAAGCGGGCCACTTCTGGTAAGCAGGACTGGCGACGCGGGAGATCGCACACTGCTGCCAAAGACACCACCCAGCGCCTTGCCAAGCGCCTCGCCAAGCGCGCGCGGGCGGCGGAGGAGGAGCGGAAGCTGCTGCGCTTTGGGTCCTTGTCGTGTGCAAAGATCCCCGTCTTGAGCTCCTCGGGTTTGATGTAGTTGGGCCCCGGAGCCACCACCCGTTGGAAATCCTCTGCAGCTCTGCTTGCTGTACCGCAGCATACGGTTTCCAGTTCGAATGGTCCTTTTGACCCTTGTCGTCTGCAATGATCTTCACGGATTTTCCGAGGGAATCTGCGAGGCTTGACGAATCTACATACAGGGTGTCTGTTCGGGGGAAACATTTTGTTTTTCGGGATACCCCGCAGGGTGTCCAAAGTGTCCTTGGGGTATCACCCCATCGTAAGTTGTTATTCGGATTACTTCATTCCTTTCCCCTCATCGAACGAAAACCGCTGCTAGCAGCAATGCCTGACTGAAATGTCCTACTGCAATGCCCAACACTCTTTACTTTCCAGGACGCCAGGCCGGGAAGGAAAGTAAAGAGTGTTGGGCATTTTGTACACCTTGGCCAGGTTGGCCGGCTGCCTTGCACCTTGCCAGATTGACTGGTTGCCTTGCTGTGGCCACTGCTTTACGACATTTGCACCACACTGGGCTGCCTAGGTTCTTCGCAGAGGACGTAAAAAAGTAGAGAACAAAGCAGTTGGTAACTCTGCGAGAACGCAGCGAGAAGAAATGCGTAGTTTTGGTGGAAAAGAAGACCTGAAGAAAAAAAGAAAAAGGAGGAAGAAAAAGACGGGAGGGGGGAAGAAGGAAATCGAAAAACAGTGTATCAGAGGAATCTAAAGCAGAAAAGAGGGAAGCGCACCTGTTTGTCTCATGCAGGACTAGCAGGTTGCCAACTGGGGGCCTCTGCTCGAAAAAAACAAACGGAATGACAAAAGAGACTCTGGACACCAGCACCGGGCACCCGTGAGCTTTGCAGTATGCGAGATTCTAACAACCCGCCCAACCCCCGGAACGAGGACAGGTGTCGTGTAGGGTACCGTTCACTGTTTCTGCTCTCCAGAGTTTGGTGGCGATCCTGCTGCAGGTTCACCTACAGCAACCTTGCTCCGACTTTTGCTTCTTCTAGTTGAGAAGCATTCATTGCTGTATGTGTGCTGCCGTCTGCGAGCTTCCTTATCACCAAGTTTTCCCACACAGCAACATTCGGTGGCAACGACGGAAAGTTCCGGGGAAGGGGGGGAGAGGGCGTTCTCTTAATTTTCTACTGTTTGTGTGGATCTTACTTTCTATTGGGTTGCATGCGGGTTTTGAGGGAGCCAAACACAGCCGTCGAGGAAGCCGGCTTCATTCTCTCCTGTTTCTCGGACTTGGGTTCTTGCACGGTGGAGTCCAGCCTCAGAAGCTGGATTCAAAGCTGTCACATCCGCTTTTCGGGTGTGGATTTACACGCGTTTTGCTTGTTGCACACCCGCTTTCAGGTGTGACTCGCATCCCCTCCTTAACTCCAGGTTCTGTGGCTGGACCTCACCGTGTGGGTTAGTGGGTTAGAAGCTGCAGAGCGTTAAGTAGCACAACTGCTCTTTTTCCATCCATTTACTGGAGCGAACATTTCCGGAACTACGGGTTTGCGCATGAGAAAGATATTCGACCCCAACCGAAAAGTGTCAGTAATCACGAACCTCTCCGCCCCCAGTGGCGTTTTAACTACGGCGTCCCGCCGGGGGGTCCCGTAGTGAAAACTCTTTGACCTTATATTTTTCGCCCGATCCGGTGACGCAGATCGCACTTTGTTTCCTTGTACCAGCGCTAGACCGCAACTCCGGAAAAAGTTTGGGGACAGGCATCAGTGCAATGGAAACTGTTGAGCTACTGACTTGACTCCTCCCCCCTTTTTTCGAGGTCTGTTTCGTGTTGTTAAGGAGCCAGTGTTTGTGCACCCACAACTTTACCACGAGTGCGGTCAGAATGGCCACGACATTTACGCACAACGTGTTGTGGCTACTGTGGCTAGAATATTTTTCCTTCGTGACCCGGTGAGAAGGGGCAATAATCGATGCCAGGGTTGGCATCGATTCACCACCCACACAGCACAACACCAAACACTCTCAGATTTTGCAGATCTCGGATTCTACGCATTGGCTGGATTTCTTGTTTTGGCCAAAATCGCACACGAGCCCTCATCAAACCTTCCGATTCAACCCGGAAGATATGCGATGCGCGTTCTCGGACTCAGGATTTCAAACGGAGCATCAATCGAGTAAGTGATCTTTGTACCGCCACGTTCTCTCAAACCGGATCGCCTCGAGAGACGAGCACGGCGCCCAGTCCTATGGTAGAGAACCTTTTGTTGTTTTTTTAGGCCAGCTGGCTTACGGGGGGAAAAAAAAAAACTGACAACGTCAAGGTGCAATTTAGACCGGTACATTGTGAATGGTAAAAGTCAGACACACCACCCCCAGAGCAGTGTCCTGCCCGAACATTGAGCTAATATTTTCTCCCCGCTGGGCACCCACACATGCGCACAGCGTGAACTGACCCCGTACCGCCCTGGTAGAAGCCGGTAGGCCGGCCTAACAAACCCGCCGACTTCCCCATTTTCTTAGAGTGAAAGTTCGTCTGAAACTCCCTTTCTTTTGAGTGCAGCGTTCAGCCTACTAGTAGCAAGATGGCAAAGATGTAGAGATTCGAATTGAGTCCCTCCAGGGGAGTGGGAATACTTGGGTTGCAGCTCTTGGCAGATTAGAAAAAAAAAACGAGGGGCGCTATTTCTCAACGAAAGGGGTCTATCCTGCCTTAGGATACGCCAGGGTGTCCGACTCCCGATCGTGAGCAGCGAGGATCTAGTAGCCCCTCCAGTATTTTCATACAAGCGAGGGGTAAAATTACGGTGTCCTTCTCGGGAGCGACGGGGTAATAACCTTTGTTCAAGTGTTAGTTCTCGTCGGAATAGTATTAATCTTCTGAGATCTTCGATCTTATACGCTCTAGTTGGCCGCACCCTTCGACCGGTCAGGCTCAGCCTACCTCTTGTGTTCAGATGTAGGCGTTTGAAGTCTCCGGTTGGCATCCGAGGCGCGTTGGAGAGCTAGGTCCGAGTCTATGCGAGGGGTTGATCCCAGCCTTCTGAATACCAGCAGTACGCTGATGCCCAGCACACTGGGCCACCTTGCAACCTGAGCTTTTTAACAGCAGCATTACTATACGCTACTGGTGCTGGAACTACCGCGGGTGCTGGCACCAGACTTGTCCACCAATTGTGTTCATTGACAGGTTTAGATATCATCCATTGCTTCTAACGTACTGAGTACATGTCGAGGCTATTTCTCTTCGCTGCCTCAGCAGTGTTGCTATTGGTCAAGGAGCAATAGGTAAACCCCTTGCGGACGGAGGGGGGAGGTTGTCCAGCGCACAGAAAGCCTTCTGGGTAACCTGTATAAGTCAAACTCGAGAGGTACGACTCCAAAATGGGAAACCCAGTGCTCCTGAGAAAGGTTTCGTAAAACATCTCTTCACAGCAGCAACATTTATCATTCTTGATGACTTTACTCGAGGCCCAGTGTCCGAACGCCAGCTCTGACCCTGTTCTGACTGTTTTGTCATAAATATACATCCTCCGTCCGTAAAGGGTAAAGAAAGATTCCAGCCTTTCAGCGTGGGTTCAGGTTGCTGGAAGGTCGGTTACTCGAAGCGTGGTTGGCCGAGGACTTGAGGTGTGGTTGGTGAGTTTTTACAGGTGGCGCAAAACTGAGGACAATCCTCTGACTCGAGTTGGCGAGCCGCATCTTTGGCGGGTTTGTAGCGCATTTTTTTGAGGTCATGAAAGCCGGTATTCTAAAGTCTCTGGTTGACTGGCCGTATACTGGCCGTAGAGTGCTTGGTTGGGGGCGTTTCCTTTTTTAGAGTGAAAAAAAGTTTTTTATTGGAGACAGACGGAGGTGACTTTCGTCGATTCTGGAGCGCAGCGCGGTACCCTGTGTGACGACATTTCGGTACCCGAGATGTTACCCTTGGTACCGCCAAGGAAGCATAGATCCGGGCCAGTTCGGACTGAGTTTGGACTCGCCCGAATATATTGTGGAGTCCGTGTGGCGGAGAACTGTCTAGCGATGACGTAGAAGGGTTCGGTTGGGGTTTGCTTGGTTGCGGGGTTCCCGAACATCGCCTGTTGAACAGTGAGGCTGGGCTTTGCACTTCTGACTACCCCCGTAGATTGGTGCCTTTCGACCTTGTATTTGTTTGTGAGGTTCGGCTATAAACGTGACTTTTCTTTTAGAGTTAAGCTTTTGTGCGGCCGAGATTTCTTTCTATCTCGCAACGACAACAAGTGGCTAGGTCCGCTTCTCTATGTCAGCGTTGCCAAGAATGTCTCTTGTTTTCACAAGCCGGTATGTCTCCGGTTGACACTTGTGGCGGGGTCGTTGCAGTTGGGTCTGAGTCTGCAAGTTTGCGGTGTTCTCTGTCGGTCGCACTGTTGCTTTTTTTTCAGCTTTCTGTCACGGAGACACTTTTTCCCATTCACTTTCTTTTCATTTTCTCTTCTTCTTCTTCTTTCCTTTCTGGGAAGACGTGTCGATTGGTTGATCTTGATTTTGGGTTTGCGTGTGGAATGGCAAACGGAATCTGCACGTGCTTCGTTCTCTCAGGTTGTTCTTTCGGAAAAGACCTGAGATCCGACGGTGTTGTGTGAATAAGGGATTGCATTTGTCAACCCCTTACGGACAGCGACATCCAATTGGAGTTAAAGTTCGCTTGAGATTCCGGGAGTTTAGGGTCTCCGGGTGACCTTTGCTAAATGGGTTCTCATAGAGCAAGTAAGGGCTATGTGGGTGCGGGTTATTTCTTGTCAAACCTTAATACTTTGCCGACCGGCTGAACTCGCCCGTGTTGGTAAGTTACATGCGGTACGCCGCCAAGCCGACAATGCGTGAGCCTCCGGCCATAAGGGGCCAATGCATAAAAGCAGCCGACGCAAATGATCCCTGGTTCATGTGGGATCTGCCCTTTTGCGAGGGCCCAGCATTGGCTGTAGTGGACTGGGGCTTCTTTTCGCCTGTTTCTTGCTTTAACAAAACGGTGTTTTTAAGTCTTTAAGTCTGCAATGGACACACGATGCAGGGCGGGGTCTTCGAAAGGTTGGCGGACACAAGGGGTGAGCATGGTAAAAATACTTGGGGGGGTGGTTGCATTTCTTCTTTTGCAAGCTTCAGTTCTGTTTCGGGTACTCTGTTTTCTGTTTTCGTTCTGCCCTCCCCCGCACAGGAAACGAACATTATCCTCACGCCTTTCGCTGCACAACGTCGGACTAGAATGGAATGCGCGGGGTCTTCTTTCCCTGAAGGCGACCGGTGCGCACATTGGTCAATTGAGATTGTTTTTCTGATGCACCGCTCTCAGCTTTTTTGCAACCACCATGGTTTAGCCAGGGAATTAGCTTGGTCTCCGGCCACAGTCCAAATGTGGATATAGAAGCTAATCCCCTGGGTTAGCACCAAAGTGTGATGCGGCGTTGGACTGCCGACGACCCGCAACGCACACAGGAGTCAGTCCGATAGTCGAAACTGTTGAGACTCGGAGGATCGAACACACCCAAGCTCGCACCGCAAGCCTTTTGGCTGGCCGGCGGTCGTAATCCTTTTCTAGCCTTATTCGGAGCGAACGCGTTTGGAAAGCGGGGGGGGTAAAAAAGAAGCAAAAAAAGGGCTGTCTTTTCGTTCTGGTGCATTGTAATTCCGCGAACCGGGGCAAGCAAGTGAAGGCGAGACTGGGGGCGAGTGGCGCGTCGCCCGCCAGCTAAGTCTAGAGAAACCTGCGCGCCCACTCCACCTGCGACAATCAGTGTCGGCGAGGCGCTGGGTGGGGTCGGAGAGCTCACGTACTTCTGGACTCGTGTTGCTACCGTTGTTCAAGCCGACGTCTTTATAAAGTCACCGGCTTGACAGTTGGAAGGCGCCCGTTCAACTTCTGAAGAAGGCACAGGGGACGGGAAAGCAGTGCTCTTTTGTGGCTGACGAAAAGAAATATACACGGCGGTGTCCAGCCTCAGAAGCTGGTGGAAAAGAGGATGCGCTCGAGGCACACCAGGTGTGTCTTGGCACATTTTTGTCTTGTGCGTACGTGGGAAAACCCCAAGAAACGCGTGGAAATGTGCACCCGAAATGCGGGTGCGACACCCGCTTTTCCTCCAGCTTCCGCAGCTCCAGCTTCTGGTGCTGGACTCCGCCGTGTGGGCTGATCCAAGAACTTCAGGCACTGGCTGTGGTGAAACCAGGGCTGGCCTAGAAAGACTGTAAGTGCCGGCCACTACAGGGGATGGGCCTCAGGCTTCTAATAGGGCTGCAGCTGTTCGAACTACTGCTGCTTCGCTTTATGTGTCTTCACCGTGTGTGCGGCTTCGATGCCTCCACTATAAAACCTGGTAGATGGCTGAAAAACAGCCCAACCCCCGAACGTGTCATCTTATAAGCCTTTGGCAGCCTGGGGTGATCCACCTATTCAAATCAATACCATGCAGGGTCAAAACCTTGTGTCTTTTTGGAAATGGGCAAAAAAAAAATCCGGAAAAAAATTGGGTTTTTGAATTTTAAAATTTTGGAACAAAAACTGTGGTACTTTTTGAGGAAGCTGAGCAAAATTTTTTTTTACCCAATTTTTTTTTGGGGTCCATCGGCAGGGGTTATTCTAATCCCCGAAATTCTGAAAAATCTCGGTTAAAAAATCTTTGATATGGCCAGAAAAAAAATTTCCCCACGCTGCGCGTGGGAAAGCATGGATTGCTGAAGAGGAAGCAGTGTCCCACACAGTAGCGTCATACGTTAGCACAGTGTCGACCACAGTGGCAGCACCACTAAAACCAAATGCGGTGAGCGACATCTCTTTTAGTTTCAAAATCCTTTCAGGCCTGTGAGCTTCAGGATAGCAAACGATCCTCCAGTGACTGATTACTGGGTGTGATGGAAAACACAATCTGGCTGCTGCTTCTCCCTTTTGTTGTAGCCTTCACTTGTCAGTCCCAGTGGGCACTACGGCATGATGGCCTCAACGCCTTTCAACGAATCGAGGCAGGGCGAAGCTGCTCACGACAGGCGCCCCCCAACACGCTAATCCCAACACCCCTCATGCCCCATAGATATTTCTGGACCACATCGCTGGCAGGCTGTGTACACACAAAACAGCAACTACGACTCCAGGATCTGAGCCTGTAGCCTGGGTCCCTTGCCAAAAAGTTTTCACCAGAAATCCCCATGGTTAAAAAATCTTTTTTCACCGGCCTGTTTTCAGAATTTTTTCTTTTTGGTGAAAAAAAAATTTTTTTTAACCATACAGGATAATCCCTGTCCATCGGCCCCGCGGGAGCGTTTTAAAAAGACACAAGGTTTTGACCCTGCATGATACGCGACGTTTCACTACTTGTTCCAGACTCGTGTTGCGTTAGTGGGGAGTCATTTGCAAGCAAATGAGTACCGCACAAGTTGTTGCAACTCTGCACCACTTTGCAGAACTATGGGTCAACACCGATTGTGCAAAGTTGTGAAGACTTCTCTGCATAACAGTGGGTGGAACACCCCGGCCGACCTCTTGTTCCGAACAATAATGAACTCCGCTCTCCTCTCATCAGCCCAAGAGGGAGGGGGTGCAAAAAAAAAAAAAAAAAAACACTGGCGGAAAGAAGTTCGGCAGTTGTGTGTGTGTGTGTGTGTGTGTGTGTGTGTGTGTGTGTGTGTGTGTGTGTGTGTGTGTGTGTGTGTGTGTGTGTGTGTGTGTGTGTGTGTGTGTGTGTGTGTGTGTGTGTGTGTGTGTGTGTGTGTGTGTGTGTGTGTGTGTGTGTGTGTGTGTGTGTGTGTGTGTGTGTGTGTGTGTGTGTGTGTGTGTGTGTGTGTGTGTGTGTGTGTGTGTGTGTGTGTGTGTGTGTGTGTGTGTGTGTGTGTGTGTGTGTGTGTGTGTGTGTGTGTGTGTTTTTGAAGTGCAAAGAGCTTGGAAAAAAGGGCGCGTTGGTAGCTAGTCGAGCTTCTTACGTCGGTCTCCTCTTTACAGTCCAAGGGGTTTTGGTGGAAAGAAGAAGGAGCTCAGGCACGAATAGGGTCTGACGTAGTGGTAGCGGATGCTACTTACTTTACTTTCCTCTTTGTAGTCCTAAAAGCACTGGTGGAAAAAGCAGAAGGAGGGCTCAGGCTTGGGATAGGATGTGATGTAGTGGTAGCGGATGCTACTTACTTCACGTTCCTCGTTTTTAGTCCTGGCAACGGCAACACTGGTGGAAAGAGAATGGGCACAGGCTTGGAAGAGGGCGTGATGTAGTGGTAGCTGGGCGAGCTACTTACTTCGCTCTCCTCCTTTTACTCCGAATAGTCCTGGTGGGGGAAAAGAAGAGGGGGGCGGGTTCAGGCTTGGCGAAAAGGGCGTGATGCAGTGGCAGCTGATCGAGCTACTTACTTCACTCTGAGATACTTTGCGGAACGGTCGGGGTGCTGGGAGACGTCGCTTTGGACTTTTCTCTTTTCCTGGAACATTGCTGGCGTGTTTCTAGCGTTTATTGTGGTTTCGTCAGACGGGATAGATTCTTTTCCGCCGTTTAAGTGAAACCCGCCCCGCCCCACTCCGTTTTCGTTGTTGTGATCCGCGTTCCGGGTAGTTTTCCCGTCGCTCTTCCGTGCGCGGGGGAAGAGGGTGGAACTTTAGAAAGAGAGAGAGCGAGAGAGAGAGAGACGAGTTAGAGTGCGGGGACCATCTCTCCGGAGAGTATCCGGTCGCCCCACTACTGTCCCGCACTACTACGGCGGGCGTAAGTCGTTACGTCGTGGGCGCGGTGCGAGCCCGGCCCACAAAGATGATGATTGCACCGATGGTGGCGCAGCCGGGGGCGTTCTGACTGACGGGCAAGACCGCCTGGCAGGCGTGTGTTGACACGTTATGTCGCGGGCTCTCCTCCTTTTGGCAATAGCCCGCCCTATGGCGGCGGCTGGCATCTTGACGGAGAATCTCAACGCCCACTGAACAAAAGATACGTCGTGCGGATAGAAAGATGCTTAGACACTGCCTCTCACGCATTTCTCCCGGTTAAATGTTACGCAAAACGGACTATTGTCAAGTCTTCTTCAAAGACAGAAGATAATTCAGAGAAATCAAAAAAGAAATGAGGTGGGGGATTGCAAGAACGTGCTTGGAAGGGGTATTTGCTCAACACCGCACTGGTCCCGTCTGCGCCGTGGTTCGGTCCTTTAAGCCACGGACACATATCGGCGGACCATCATCAGCGCGGAACTTAAGTGTCTGCAGACAGGACTGCGGTGTGAGTCTGGTTGTCAGGCGGCTGTTCGTAGCTCGTCACTGCCAGGACCACCCGTGCTACTAGAGAGAATGAGGTAGGGGAGGGGGGGGGGGGGTCGTTTTCCATATTTTGCGGTTGAAGCTCAACTTTAATTTGCAACGTATTGGCCAAGGGCTCCAAAGGCCTATTCCGAGGTGAGCCTGTGAGGGCCTTTACGACATGCTGGTCCATGCAAGCGAGCTGATAGGGGTAACGAGCTCCGTCAACGATGGTAGGCCCGCGGCCGGTACCGAACGCTGGAAGTCTGCACACCAGCCCTGTCGCAGGTGCAAACCCCGTTTCAAACCTGTACGACCCCACGATGGGACCCCGAAAGCTATACTAAACCTGCACGCGCTCGAAACAGTCTAAAAAAAAGGGGGGGTTTAAAAAAAGAATGGGGGGGGGGGGGGGGGGGGGCGACTGAAAGAAAATCTCGTACATTTTGGAATGTTTCCCTTTTTCGGAGTGAAAAAGAATACTGGGAAAATTAAATTCCCTCGGGTGGAAATGACGTACAGAGTGTGACGATAACTTGAGATTGCTTCTTAGAGTGTACGTTCCCTTGGAGATCCGGGGGTTCAAAGTCTCCGGGTGACCGTTGTCGTAAAGGTTCCTTTACGATATCGGATACTAGTGTTCGTATCGTATCTAGTACGTGTACTTGTGCGTGGGTCTTTGTTGCCTATTTGCCGACTATTCGACTTATTTTAGAGCGCGCTCTCATTTCCTATGTGTCTGTTATTTCCGGATTTTTTGACGCAGGATTCCATTGTGTTGGAACAGGCAGCCCCCCAGAATTTATTTGTGGGGCAAGCCATTTTCAGGTGAAACAAATGAATCAGATACATTGTCCCTAGGGCTTCGTTCGCGCTGGCTCCGGATATAAAACACCCCCCCCCCCTCGGGCCGGAGCCGAAAACCCTGACGAAATAAACGGAATTGTCTTGCCGAATAAATGCTTGTTATTTTGCCTCGGCCCGTTGTCGTTGCGGCTCTCAACTTCTGACAGCGGTTCGACCGGATCGGACAAAAAAACAGGCGCACAAACTCTACCACGTAAACGTGGCGCGGAACCGGAAACACCGGAGTATATCGTGCCTTCAGGCGGAAGTACGGGAAACACGATCCCCTCCACGAAGAAACGCCCCGTTCTGTTTTATTCTTTTACTTGTTAGTGACAGGTTCGGTACCAGGGAAAGCCTGCTACACGGGAGCCAAGCTTCACGTGTTCGGCGGTACTGCAGAGCCACGGGCCTACGGGTCAAGTGGCTACCGATTTCCCAAACTAAAGCATCAAGGCTTGGCGCACCTTGGGGCTTGGCGCTTGCGCTGAACATAAATTGAGTTCTTT
Organism: Diplonema papillatum; assembly: GCA_030068145.1. NCBI lineage: Eukaryota > Euglenozoa > Diplonemea > Diplonemida > Diplonemidae > Diplonema > Diplonema papillatum. Next base: position 49,953 of record JAPJBO010000698.1, read on the forward strand.
TAAGTACATGAACCACACGGATTAACATGCACTGCCTTGAAAGTCAGGTTATCGGATGACGTCGTCACCTGCCATCGCGTCGTCAAGGTCGAGCATTTGTGGAGCTAGCGGGGTTTGGCTTTCTTGCGACCAGAGACTGAGTCGGCGAGTACGAGGGCGGGCACGTGTGCCCGTTTTTGACTTTCGAGGGCATTGGCGTGCCCGTGGTCCCCGGTCGTTTCTGAGAGCTGCTTGCCCTCGGAACCTTCTTCTTCCTTCGATGCACCCCTGACTCGGGGGTGGTCGCCTTCGTCTTCTTCCGCTTGCGGCCGGCGATCGGGCCTTCCTTCGGGGTGCCAAGCACCCTCTTCTTCAGCGCTGGTCGTTCGCTGGTTCCTGGCGTTGGTGGCGGCCTCTTGGTCGCCCGTCCGGTTGCCGCCGTCTCCTTTTTCGTTGCCGCGAGCGGCGCTCGCGCCGCTCGCTTTCCTAATGGCGTCTCCCGCTGTACACCCACCTGGGTGGGTGAGGAGGGCCTCTTCTTCTTGTTGCGTCCGGGGGTTGACTGGACGTTCGGCTTGTTGGACTGGTGGTGGCCGCGGCTGCAACATGCCGCCGGTCGCCTCTGCGTCAGCGTAGGGAGCCTTTTGCACTCTTGGCAGGTTCCTCTGCCATGCGTGCGGCAGGCATGATGCCCGCTGCGGCAACACGCCGCCGCCGTCTTGCACTCGCCGCACTTCGTCGTGCTGTGCTCTGTGCACACCGCGATCGGCTGCCCATCGTTCGCGTGGTGATGGTGCCGGCAGCACATCTCTACCGTGGGAACGTCCCTTCGGACGAGTGCTCTGCACGCCTCACACTTCCCTTTGTGATGGGTCGCGCACGTGACGAGTGCCTTCTCTATACCGACACCCGGCATATGCACGGGGTCTGGGTGCAGTTGTGGTGGGGCAGGCAGGGCCCACCTCGCCGCTCTCCCGATCGTCCAGTCAGGGTACGTCGGGCACTGCGTCCCTACATCGCTTCCTTTCACTTGTTCCTCAAGTATCGTCCCCGTGTGTGCCTCGCGAAAGCGTGGCCTGGGCCGTATACCCGATATCCCCGTGATGCCCATGAACGACAGCGACGTCGTCGGGCACACCCTCTCTCCTCTCATGCAGCTTCCCAGCCCTTGCTGTGCCGCCAGCTTGTCCAACGCGCTCATCATGCAGCGCAGGACGTTTCCCCGTTCTCTCACCCCCTTCGGCGCATTCCCGTGCAGCGGCATGCTGAGGCCCGAGAAGAGTTCAAAGTCGATCGCAAGCTCCAGCATTGACGCCTGCCCGTTCTCGGTCCATTGCATGTCCGACAGCCACGCTACCAACGCATAAAACGTCGGTAGTCCCCAGGTCTTGTTCCGTTCCCACGTCCATGCCGGGGCAATCCGCGCGAAGGGGTGGTCAAATTTCTCGGCAGGCATCGCATTCGCTCTCGACCAGGGGGTCGTGGGGTTCCTGGCCACCCAGCCACGTGCTTCGAGCCCAGCCCGTTCCGCAAGGATTTCAGCCATCATCTCCTGGAGCCGCCTCGAGAATTGGGCATTCTCGGGTACTACCACACCGTGTTCCAGCGTGCATCTGGGCCAGTCGGCCCGGTTGGCTGCCATCAGCTCGGCATGTGCCTCTCGTCGCCGTATGTGCGAGTACGCTCCGCAGTCCCAGAAAACGTGTTTCTCGTCCTCGGTGTCGCCGCTTTTGTTAAGCATTGAGTTCTTTTAAGTACATGAACCACATGGATTAGCATGCACTGCCTTGAAAGTCAGGTTATCGGATGCCGTCGTCACCTGCCATTGCGTCGTCAAGGTCGAGCATTTGTGGAGCTAGCGGGGTTTGGCTTTCTTGCGATTCCAGAGACTGAGTCGGCGAGTACGAGGGCGGTTATTGTTAAGCAGCGGCTGCCAAAACTTGCCGTGACACCTATGATCAAAGTAAAGGAGGAAAGAAGAGTGACGCCTGGGGGGCAAAAGCATTCGACGAAATAAAATGGGGACTTTACCGATAATACACCTGCATATTTATCGATTACCATGGCATACTTTAAGCGTGAAGTAAAGCGGGTAGGACAAAAACGTGTTGCACACCGGGTGCTGATGAGTGCGGGTTCGGCATTCACGATTCGCCAGGAACTATGTCGTTGCTCCCCGTAAGCTGCGCACGTGTCAACATCTGACTGAAAAGTCAAACAAGCAGCAGCGTCACTGTGGCTGGGTGACGAGCGTTGTGCAGCTCACAGACAAAAGCGGAAAGCAAATTGCTGTGCAAACACGCTTTGAAGACTTGACGGGGGCGAAGGTATTGCGCGCACCTGCGTACAATGCACAGGCGAAACAACGAAAGTTGGACGATGCGGTGTCTACGGCTTCCTTCGGTCAGCTGAGGTATGACCTGACACATCTTAACGGCTTCCTTCGGTCAGCTGAGGTATGACCTGACACATCTTAACAACTAAACTCCGGAAGCCTGGCTGACGTCCTGACCGAAGAAGCCGATGCCGACCGGCAGTTCGTCTCGGCTGTTCTAGCCTCTCCGCCTCAAGGAACTCGTTCGCTCTCATTCCGCGTTTTGCATCTTTGGACGGCACATTCGTGCGAATGGACTAAGGTGGTGGACTGACGCAAATGATGGGATGGTCCCTCTACGGTTGGGGATCTACAGTGGTGGGACCGCTGATGCACGGCGTTCATTCGTTGCACTGAGGAGAGGTGCACTTGAGAACAGAGAAAAGATCCCCCAAACTCGATAGTGCGACACAACAACATGCTGAAAACTCACCCTGAGAACCGCCACTCTCGGAAAGAGCATAAGGGCAAAATGACCTCAAAATGTGGCCCGAAAATTGATCCAAAACTTCGACCCGTAAATCTGACCCAAAAATTTGACTCAAGCCCCTGAGTCAAATTTCACCCAAAATACACTCAAAAAATATGTCAGGTGTATTAACGGTAAAAACATATGAAGTATTATGTGGTAAGAAAAAATATGTCAGGTGTAGTAACGGTAATCAGAAAATACAAAAGTGCATTAAGTTAATTTAACGGTAAAGTCCCAAGCGGTGCCGTCTCGGTTAAACGCTTTGTCGTCTTGAGAGTGCGCGCGGGTCTTCACTACTGCAAATGAGACGCGCGCCTTCTTTTTAGAGTGAAAGTTCGCTTGAAACTCCGGGGGTTTAAAGTCTCCGGGTGACCTTCGTCCTTTTGGGAAGATATCCTTTGCTCTGAGTGTCGTAATTCAATACCGTCGGGCGGTATCTGGGATAGAAAGCCGCCCTGGTTTGTTGCGCATTAGTGTGCTACCATCGACCCCGATGGTTGAAGGTCGGTGTCTATGAGACCTTTGTTTTAGAGTTAAATGGTGGTCCACAGTAGAAAATTAAACTTCCCATGAACTTCCCAAGTACACGCCAAATAGGGTAAAATGGCGATTTCTGGCGATGTTTTGCGTTTTGTACTTCCCGTGAACTTTCCAAGTACTTCTCGAGTACACCCCTTGTAAGGTCACCGGATCACATCATCAAAGTTCGCTTGAAGATTCCGGGGTTTTTTTGTTGGACAGTTGTCTTCTTCTAGACTGTCGCTGAAGATTTATTGTTCTCTAACCAGCGGTTATTCCAAACACTATTTTGAGGGCTGAACCCGTTTTCTTCCTCTGGCAGAAAACAAGGCGCGGGGCCTGTCGTGGTTGCTGTGTTCACCTCGCAGACCTTCCTTGGTGGAGCCCGCGCTTGGAGATCTGGCCACAACCCCCGACGGAATATTCCTTGGTCGGAAAGGACTGCGTGGTTTTGGTTCATTGGCTTACTTGTTCGTTGTCGAAGACTTCGCCAGGCCCATTTTCGGAGTTTGTTCCTATTTGGCGGAACCATGGTTTTCCACCAGAGAAGAAATGCGTAGTTTTGTTTTATTCTTGAAAGATACTCGAGGGACTGCCTTGTGCTCATTTCGAAGGAGGCTAGAGGGGGAGAAAACAATACAACTGCAAAGTGGGTCCTTTTGTCGAACGCCTACACCCGCCACTAAACCCAGATTTGCCTGTGTTTCGTGTGGGCTACAGCACGTTTACCTCGTTTGAGATTGGAATATTGTTGCGATAGTGAAGAGCCATCAGCATGCTAGTTTGAGATTTCGCAATTGGCAGTCTCCTCAAGTATTTCCTGCAAAAGCAGGTGCCTATACAAACAGAGAGAGAGAGAGACGAGTTAGAGTGCAGGGACCATCTCTCCCAAACAAAAAACGTCCTGTCTCTAACAGTCTTATTTGTTGATTTGTTTTGCTCTACGGGGGTTCTCCCCCCACATCCCTCCTTTTTTTTTGTTGAAGTTTTTCGGTTTCGTTCTTTTACTGCGTATCGGGATGAATTAATTGCGTGGTGAGGTGGGTGCGGACGTGACGAATGGAGTCGTCGCGTCTCGAATCCAGGGAAGAGGAGGAGGGGCTGTGTGGCGGGGAACGTAAGAACGTGCTCGGAATGGTTTGCTCGCAAAGACGGTGTCCTCATCTGCTCCACGCGGGCGGGCTTTCGGGGACGCGGCAATCGTTGCGCAGCGTTGCAAAAATGTCATGCTCAGTGACGCTACCGATTTTGCAACGCTCAACACATGGAAATACCGAGTCCGTTTGTCGCAAAACTCTGAGTTGCTCATCCTTGCCACTGCGGAGCGGGTTTTCTGGTCGAAGTGCATCACGTGTCTGGTAGCTCGTGGCGCCCTGTATAAGCTGAGGGAGTCCGCGCCTTCGCCCCATTTGCTGTGAGGGTGCGCACGGTATACAACCCGTGACGTACCATGGGCGGCCTTCGTTTGTACGTGCCGGGGGAGGACTAGCCGCTGGTGGTGATTGTTTTGGCAATCTTCTCCCAAAACGCCCAGCGCTCTCGATCGCTTTCGTTCCGGTCAAATCGCTAAACAATAAGGAAATGCGTCGTGTGGCGTGTTGCGAAAAACATTGTCTGTCGCATGGTATCAACATAACGTGTCGAATCATCTGTTATTTCCATATGGTGCGAAATAGGGCGTGCTGCTTTAAAAACAGAGGTCCAATCGGTGGAGACGCAATCAAAGCGATCCCAACAAGCCCGCCTTCTCCAGCGTGGAACCTATCTGTAGACAGGACATCGATGCGAGCCTGGTGCGGCAGGTTGTCGGTCGTAGCTCGTCATAGCCAGGACCCATTACCAGAGCACAGACAAATCCCTTCGATGGGGGGGGAGTCGGGGAGAGAGACGGGGGTGTGGGGGAGGGGACGGGGCATATTAATCAATTTTTGCGGCTCTTTTCATTTCGCTTAGGCTCCTCTTTTTTGTTAGTGTGTTCCCGGCGATTTCTTCCTTCTCCTCGTCGACCTGCGCTAGTCCACCCCTATCCCCTGGAGCACCGAAGTGCCTGCTGCTGGGGCAGCAGGACAGACCTCGTCCAGGTGGGTAGTGTCACCTCCCCGATGAGAGCTGATTGCCGGTTGTATGCGGGCAACGGTACCTTCATGCCCCCGACACCATCTGTGTGCTTCCAGTTAACGTCAAACGGGGGTTTCAAACATGATGGCAATATCGAAAGCCCGCACCCACGCGGCGTTGACTGTGGCTGGTCTTTCCAATGGCTGCCTTGATGTTACTTTGATCAAACTCAGACTAATTTGAAACTATCGTAGACTATCACAGGCGACCGTTAAAGCGAAGACTAATCCAAATTCTCGTAGACGATTCACAGGCGAATATAGTCAATCCCAGTGTATCAGCCGGGGGTGGACCCGGCTCGCTGCTTCAAAAAAAAAAAAAAAAAAACGAATGGTCTGGAACGGTTCGGAAGCCTTCCGAAAGTGACGGTCCGACCCGCATCAATGGCACAAGCGATTCGGGAGAACCCGCGGGTTGGTCGCTCGTTGGTTTATTCGACGGGGGTAATACCTGCAAAACGAGAGTAAAGGACTAGGAAGTGATTTGAGGGAGAGAGGCCCAGTTGCAGCATCCACACACAGGGGCTGGCCCCGGAACTGAAGCCCCAGCTCCGGAGAGCCCCCGGCGGCTGAGTATACGCGTTACTTCTTCTTTTTTTCCCCCCTCTAGCCCCCCGTCGACGCACTGTTAGCTGGTCTGTATCCTTCCTATAGACCGTGAAGTACACGGTGGGGTCCAGCCTCAGAAGCTGCAGTTAATACAGCGGGTGTCACACCCGCTTTTCGGGTGTGAATTTACCCACGTTTTGGGTGTAAATCACACTCACTTTTCGGACTCGGGCACCCTCTTTAACCCCAGCTTGCTGAGGCCCAGGCAACCCAATGCAGCTCCAGGGGATAGGGGTGGGCCTGATAGACCGTGGTGACGCCGTAAATGGATTAACAGTGGGTCTGCAGACGGTTCATTAAATCGCTGGCAATCTACGCGGGGAAGGTGCCTTTTGGGCCCAGTTGGATAACAAATGTAACTCCATTGCTAATACATGTCCGAAGAATCCAACTCGATTCAATACCGTGGCCTTGAAACTGCGGGGTCGAGGTGGATACAATTGACCGAGGTAGGAACCAACGCTAGCAATAGCAGCGGTGTGTGGATGAAACAGCTCAATCGAGTGATAGCACACAACTTCAAGTCGGTGCAAGCCCGCAAGAGCTTCTGTCCTATCAGCTTTTGACGGTAGTGTGAGTGGACTACCGTGGCTGTAACGGGTAACGGGGCTCGATTCAGAGGGAGCCTGAGAAAGGGCTTCCACTGCGGGGTCCCTCCACGGGGGCTTTCTTCTATTTCCGTCCGACGAGCCCGCCCGGAGGCGGATGCCTCAAAAAAAAAATTCCCTGTTGACAACTTGTGTCAGACTAGCCCACCACAATTGTTTTGGCCGGGGGGGTTCTCCCTTGAGACGAATTCTCCGAACGATCTTTGGAACTCACGCAATCCTTCGACACGTACCAACGAATGTTTATTTTCTTTTCTGACGGCAGCGACGCTGGAGCGAGTGTCAGACTAGCTCACCCGGAGGCAGCTGGTTTTTTTTTTTTTTTTTTAACGGTTTAGGCACAGGGATTTACAAGGGGATTTCGGCCTAGAGCAATAGTCCATGTAGATGGACGGGTACCCGTCTTTTGCACCGGGGTGCCGAGCACGTGTTTGTCGACCCCCCAGACCCCCCCCCCCCAGTGGTGGTCCAGCCTGTCCAGCCACCCCAGCCAGCCCTGCAAAGTCGTTGAGGGCCCGAAAATTAGTGCCACCACTGTCCTCCACTGTGGATCACTATGCACCACCATGCGCTATCGTGTCACTGTGCACACCGCACTAGCGTGGATCACTGTGCATCACCGTGCATCACTGCGCACCGTGTATAGATTCCGAGCCAGATGTTCCAGAGGGTGGAGGGTGCAGCAGAGAGGTGGGAGAACCAGCAGTTGTCCGGCAAAGGGCGCGTGAGGGGGAAAACACAGCAGTTGGATTACAAGGAAGAGTTGGAGAATAAGGGCATGGGGCGTCGTGCCAACTGCTCTCTCTTTGCGAGGACCGCCGACACGGCATCGAAGTACACCGAAGCCTTTGCGAACTTCAATAATGTTCGGCGTACGTTCGTGTACCGCAACGGGTCCTCGGCTTCGGGCTCGGGCTCTGAGTCCTCGCTTTCTGACGCATCGTCTTTGTCATTTTTCCTGACTGTCGGATCCAGCATGAGATACTCTCTCATCAGCTGGTCAAGAAATTCTGGCGTCACGGAAGGGGGATTGTACGCCAAGAACAAACATTGGCGCACAGTTGAGTTCGACAACCTGTTGCGGATGTACGTACGGTTTCGCTTCGTGAGGCTGGCTGGGTTGCCGTGCACTGTCTCTTCCAGGAGCTGAACAAGTTATGTTGCCCTAGCATGTCCTTCGTTTTCCCCGGCATTGTCCCGGCCCCATCCTGAGTTGGGCGTGATAGAATCCACCACTGCGGTTGGAAGTTCGGCTGTGTCTCGCCGGGTTGGGCCGCTTGCTCGCCTCCATGACCCCCCCCCCCCTATGACCCCCCTGGGACCCCCTATGGACCCCATGACCCCCCCCCTATGGGCCCCCCCATGACCCCCTATGACTGCTGTGGTAGCCTACCCACACCCGCCAGCCCGTGGGATTTTTTTTTTTTTTTTTTTGAGGATGGACGGGTGACCCGCCCATCTAGACCGGCGTATAAATCCCTGGGTTTAGGCACAGGGATTTATAAGGGGATTTCGGCCTAGAGCAATAGTCCATGTAGATGGACGGGTACCCGTCTTTTGCACCGGGGTGCCGAGCACGTGTTTGTCGACCCCCCAGACCCCCCCCCCCCAGTGGTGGTCCAGCCTGTCCAGCCACCCCAGCCAGCCCTGCAAAGTCGTTGAGGGCCCGAAAATTAGTGCCACCACTGTCCTCCACTGTGGATCACTATGCACCACCATGCGCTATCGTGTCACTGTGCACACCGCACTAGCGTGGATCACTGTGCATCACCGTGCATCACTGCGCACCGTGTATAGATTCCGAGCCAGATGTTCCAGAGGGTGGAGGGTGCAGCAGAGAGGTGGGAGAACCAGCAGTTGTCCGGCAAAGGGCCGCTTGCTCGCCTCCATGACCCCCCCCCCCCCATGACCCCCCTGGGACCCCCTATGGACCCCCCCATGACCCCCTATGGGCCCCCCCATGACCCCCTATGACTGCTGTGGTAGCCTACCCACACCCGCCAGCCCGTGGGTTTTTTTTTTTTTTTTTTTTTTTTTTTTGAGGATGGACGGGTGACCCGCCCATCTAGACCGGCGTATAAATCCCTGTTTAGGCAGGACACTGCCTCTCATGCATGTTTGATGCTAGCATCAAGTCTTTCTTCGAAGAGGGGGGGGGAAGATACTCCCAAATGTTGCCTTTATTCGGACTTTGGTGCAAAGGCACGGCCTTGCAGCTAAACATGGGCTTTTGGCGTCCAAGATCGGTTCCAGAACTCGTTTGCCACCCTGGCAGTACCGCAGTACCCAAAATAGCCCCAAGACCCACCAGGTCTCCAACTCACCACGACTCGCCAGGTATCCAAAAAAGAAAATGGGAAAGGTATCTCCCCCCCCCCCTACAACCCTCCCTCCGTCGGCTTCGCCGGCTCTGACTTGGGAAATCTTCGGGAGGGAGAAGGACTTCGGGGGGACAGCTGCTTCTTGGGAGACTGCGGCTTCTTGTTGCGGGGCGACGAGAGCTGCGAGCCGTTGTCGGATCCAACGCAGCGCGGCGACGAGAGCGGCGTGTTGACGTCCGAGTCCTCAGACTCCTCCCGGCACAGGTGCACGGGGATGGCGGAGGACCTGCGGCAGATGACGTGCCGCGACGGCTGGCCGGCGTAGTAGCTCTGGTGCAGGTGGTGCGCCGAGATGGTTGACACCAGCATCCGGTGGTCGGTCACCGAGCGCAGCGAGAAGACGACTGCCGTCACCAGCACGATCACCAGGCACGCCAGCACCACGGCCCACCCGAAGATGGTCCGGCTGTCGTCGGGGAGGGAGGGGAGGAATTCGACGCAGTACGACGTGAAGGCGGAGACCGCGAAAAGGGGGATGAGCCCCGACCAGCAGGCCCTGTAGAACAGCACCGTGACGCTCTTCGACGTGACGCAGCGGTCCAGCTTGTCGAAGGAGTAGTCCACCGCGAGCATCAGGCACTCGAACCCGGCGACGATGATCAGCAAGACGCACGCGACTTCGAACGTCTTCTCGACGAACCCGGGGCCGGTTGCGGTGAAGGTGAGGCCGAACGATGCTGCGAAGACCGCGACGCCGCCGACGACTGTCCGCAGGCCCCTGCTCTGCACCCGGAGGAAGTTGGGGAGGGTGTCGTCGAGGGCGCAGGAGAACGACTCGAACCACATGACCGGGGCGCCGAGCCCGACGGCAGCCACGCAGATGAACAGCAGGGCCGAGACCACCATCGCCGACTCGTCGCCGGTGCGGGCGGCGGTCGCGCTGAAGGAGACGAGGGCGGTGCCGAAGCCGCACGAGTCGAGGACCGACGCGTACGAGCCGGGAGCCAGCTGCTTCTCGGCGGCCAGCCCGCCCAGCCCGGCGCCGACGGCGAGCGTCGACGCGACGCTGACCACCGTCCCGACCAGGCTGCACTTCAGGAACAGGCGGTCGGCTGTGCGGGTGCGGGGGACTGTTTGGTTGCGACAACCAAAATCTGCTTTTTCCCGGAGACGGTAATCATTATTTGCAACACCTAATCGTTGATTCCCTGATGAGTCCATGTGGTCGATGTACTTACAAGTTCCCGGTGTTTCCCTGACTACTGTGGAAAGAGTAGGGTTGGCATGTTAAAGAGTTTTAGTAAAGAATACCTTCAGCCTTCGTTTCAAGCGAGCGGCAGAAGGTGATGAGGTTCCCTGTACCGACAGCTCCGAGACCAAGAAGCGCCTATTTCGTGGGTTGTATCGTGAAGGCGGTCTCGAAGAAAGTGGATAGAACGGCTGTTTTGATTCGGAACCGGCTTTCCTGCTGGCACGTGTCGCTCAGTTCGGAAAATGCTATCTGCGATTGGAAAAAGTCTTCCTGTGAAGGCTGGGTACGTATCTCCTGGAGACCATCATCGAACACTCCATCGATTCCACCGCAACAGCTTCGGGCTTCGATGGAATAGCTGAGTCGCGGCCCTTGACAAAATAGAAATAGAAAAAAGGTGGTGCTGGTATGCTCCGCAATAGAAGTCAAGGGGTCCCGTCAACGATGGTGGGATGCCAAAAGGGGGCTACGCATACGCCACATGCAATGCGCCGTACTTCGCCAGAATCTTTCGAGACTGGAGGTCCTATGAACAAGCAATGCGAATGGCCTCTATTCGAGCCAACCCCACTTTTCTTGCAACAATTATGAAAGTGTATTGTTTTTGGACGAAAAAATAGTGAGGAGAGCTAGCTTATTTTCCCCCTGCCAAAGCAATTCGCCTTCTTCCTAATAGGTACCAGGGAAAGCCTGCTGCACGGGAGCCAAGCTTCACGTGTTCGGCCGTACTGCAGAGCCACGGGCCTACGGGTCAAGTGGCTACCAATTTCCCAAGGTGCACCTTGGGGCTTGGCGCTCGCGCTGAACACAAGCTCGTCGAGACGATCAGCCAGGGCAGCGCGGACGGGGTTGTGGCACTGAGCTGCCTCGGCTCAAGGTTTGCAAACCGTGGTTGACCGTCACGTTCCTGGACCAGGAGCGGCCTTTTTCTTCTTTTCTTCTTCTTCCCCCTGCCAAAAAAGCATAGAGGTGGCAGAGTGAGCGGGTGTCGGCCTTCAGGCCGGTAGGCCCGGGTTCAAACCCTGCCCATGACACTTTTCCGGTCGAAGATTGTTTTCGAGGTTTGTTGGGTTTCGGGGTCTAATGCCCGAAATTTGCGTATTTCGCGGAGTTTCTCAGTATCTCGCGGTATTCGGGTCACCCCGGGAACGGAGTCGGGGGGGGGGGTGTCCTAAGGTGTGGCCAATCCGGTGCCCCTGCTCAAAAAAAAAGCGAAATTCAAAAAAAAAGCATAAAAAATCATAAAAAACATAAAAAAGTGCTGGGGAGTTTACGCTGACTTATGAACTCAGGCAGACCGAGGAGGGTTGACGGAGACCCCTGTGAATGCGCCTGGATCTAGGCCTAGGAGCTGGGGGTTGGCCGGACGCTCTGGTAGAATCTCCTTTGTGGGACCCCATCTGGTTGTTCTGGACTCTTGGCAACGGTTTCACGAGGTTAGGAGAGCTGTGGTGTCCGTTGCAGCTGCTTCTGAGGAAGGGTTCGGAACTGGGGGATCTTCTGCAACACGAGCTCAGCAGGAGCTGATAGGATGCATGGCCGCCTGAACGGCGTCTAGATTTCTTCTCTGCCCGCGCATGGCTCGTGTTTTCCTCCTGTCCTTCTTGGCCTCAGGCCGCAACCGTTGTCGACTACGCGGCTTCGTGCTGTCGGTGTTGCTTTTTGACTTGCATTTTGTCGACGGCTTCCTCACATCCGATTTCCGCTGAGTAAAAACCCTGTTAGAAACCCAGCCAAATCAAAAAAAAGCAAAGAAAAGCAAAAGAAGATCATAACTTATTATATATGATTCACAAGAAAGCATAAAAAAGCATAAAAAATGGTGTGATCCGCCCTCCAGTTTTCCGTAGTTCTTCCGTACTTCTTCCGTAGTCTTGCCGTACTAAGGGGTGTCCAAAAATTATTTTTACAGTGAAAGTTCGCTTTTACCCAACTACGTGCGCAGGGCTGTCAGTTTGGTCTCTGCATGCCTGGAGCATCAAAAATCTGCCTCTTCTGCAACCAAAAAAGAGTGTGCTTACTTCGAAGGAGGCTAGAGGGGGAGAAACAATGCAACTACAAAATGGGTCTTTTTTGTTGAACGCTTACGCCCGCCACTAAACCCAGATTCACCTGTGTTTCGTGTGGGCTACAGCACATTTACCTCCTTTGATCTTTTGCAGCTGGCAGTCTCCTCAAGTATTTCCGACAAAGCAGGTGCTTATACAAAAAAACCGAGGCAGAAAATCGACCGCTAGATTCTACTGGTTGTGTCACAGAATATCTGTATTTGCATCATGTCATGTTTGACGTCTTCGTTTAGGGTAGTCGCTGTTGTCGCTGTCTCCACCGCTCTCAAAGTGTCCGTCTTTTGCGGGAGACCAAGTCCTTCTTGTTCAACTTCTGTGACGCGGTGAAGCGACGAGCGGTAGCTTGCTCCATGGGGAGCTCCTTCGGCCAGTTGGTGTCATAATCGAACCGCAATTCCACGTTCTGGCGGTACGCCTCCCGCCGTTGCTTTCTCCTGCGAGCTTTACCGGCTATCTTCTCTTTCTTGGCGAGGTAGTCCAACTTCAAGCGCCCCAGGCGTACTTTGCGATCGTTGCTTTCGATGATTGCTGACGCCACCGTATTTTCAAGGCATCTTTGCACCCGAAGTGGCGGCGTACCGTAGACGCGGAGGTGCCGCGGTGCACAACTTGGCGCGACAGCAAATGTCGAATCCGCCGGTTTCCTGATCCGCTATTTCTCGCTTGAGCTTTCCGACCGTGCCGGGTCTTCCTGAGTGCAAAACCTTTGTACTTCCAAGATGAACCCGCAGGCTGCGTGGTGCAGCAGGCCTTTCACTTGTGTTGCAGTCGGAAAGTGGGGTGATCGCCCGAGACGAAGTGCCTTTGCTCCATAGTACTTTCAAATTCCGTGACGTACAACACCGTCGGGAAGGTTGGCGTTCACTTGTGTCACTGCTTCGGGATCGGGATACGGTTGTCTTCCACGACAGCGTCTCAGGTGTGACCCGACATTCCTGAGGAACACCCAGCACAGTTTCCCTACGTCGCACCATTCTCGCAATGTCTGCTTTCATTGCAACGATGGACAAACTTGAGGACAGCGATTTCACGATGCCAACCGTGAATGTGAAGTTTGTGTGATTACCATCAGCAAACCCCCACAGAGCTCTGAAGAAAGGGTACACAACAAGAGCGAAGCCTAGACCCAACCTGCGATCTGTAAGCGGTGCAGGACGTTCGTCTTTGCAGATGACTGCGATACCATCTTAGGGAACTTACCGAAGAACACGAGTAGCAACTCAAGTACCGACTTTCCCGAGTTTCCAACATGGGCTCTCATGCAGAACGCAGCAGCCCATGCAGGGCCAAACCTGCCTAGTGTGGCGCACTGCCACAAGAACCCCTTGACCTCTTGAATGCTGTATTCGGCGGCAAGCCATTCCTGAAACTCTGGACCGACTGACGTAATTTGCGGCCTAGCATACAGCCTTTGTCTCCTTCTCAAAGTGAAGCGACGAGATCGCTCTTGTGGCAACCCGGTGCATGCGGTGGACAACTTCAAAGCCCCGCGTGCACGCGAATCCACCCATCGACATACACGACACAAAAACGGTCTTGCTCAGGCGATGCTAAGTTCTGGTGAAACAAAGTTCGGGCGATGCTAAGTTTTGGCGAAGCAAAGTTCGGGTTCTGGTAGCAAGTTGGCCTGTGATGGCAAGTTCTCCCGCCAGTAGGGGGACCCCCCCGGACCCCCTAAGGTGTGACCCATGAAAAAGCGAAAATAAAAAAAAAAAAAGCGAATTTTCCGCTTTTTTTTGCCTCTTTTGGAAGCCAAAAACAGCATGAATTGACCGCTTTCTTATGCTTTTTTGGTGTGATCCATATAGTACGGTGAAACCATGATGGAACTACGGAAGAACTACGGAAAACTCGAAAGGGGTGTCCAAAAATTATTTTTTCCGGCGCTCGGGATTTTTCCAGGAACCCGGGTTTCGGCTAGGGGGTATTGCGGGTTTCCGCACCTTTTCATGCAGCCTTTTGATGACATTTGAGCACTGGGAGCGAAAGAAACGTGAAAACGGGGATTTGCAACGAGGAAAGGAGAAGTGATGGAGGCTGACGATGTTGTTCGACCAGACTCGAGTGCATTGTCACTTTCGTTTTCCTTTGGCATCCCACGCATCCTAGACGTAACTGTTCTGGTTGAGTGCGAGAGACGTTCTGTCGCTGGCAGCCAGGAAGCAGACGACACGGTTGCGCACCGTCGTAGGTATTCTCATGCACGAGTGGGTAAGCAAAGGTGTCTCGTCGGCGCGTCGAAGAGATCTGGGCCTTGAACCTAGTCTCGCGAGATATGGAGTTCCTGAAGGAACCCAAACCTGCATTGTCGCCCTACAGCTGGGCCACCAGACCCGGCTTCGCAACGGGTCGGTGGCCACTTTACAGCGACATGGAAAAACGATGAAGGGAGAATCCTGTGGCACCACCTCGACGTTCACATCACATGCCGTCAATGGTATCATCCAGAAGATGATTCAGTACTTCGCGAAGTTGACAGACGAACTGATTGCGTTGAATGTACTGGACGAGGAAGCCCCATTTGGACGTTGCTTCGCCCGAACTCAGCTGCACCCGAACTTTTCTTCGCCCGAACTTTGCTTCACCAGAACTTAGACTCGCCCGTCGCCCGAACTTTACTGTTTCCCGAACTTTAACTGTTGCCTCCAGTCTCGCCCCGCGCCGGTCTTTAGCCGAGCGCACGTACGTCACCCACCCCGTTTAGACATTGTCACGCATCAAAAGAAATTCGTAGGGCGCTTTCTTTTGTTTGCGCGCACTACTTGTTGGAATCGCCTGCCTTGATAAGTTCATTCATGTAGTACGCTGCCAACTACGAATTCTTAGTACCAACAATGCATAGTTACTACGAAAACAGGTTTGTTGTACGTGCCGGGGGAGGATTTGCCTGTTGGTAGATGATAGTAAGGAATATGCTCCAGGCCAATCTTCTTCCAAACATGCCTCCAGCGTTGTCTTTCGTGTTTACAACGCATTGCTACGAAAATACTCGAGGGACTGCCGTGTGCTCATTTGAACGCTTACGCCCGCCACTAAACCCAGATTTACCTGTGTTTCGTGTGGGCTACAGCACATTTACCTCCTTTGATCTATCGCAACTGGCAGTCTCCTCAAGCATTTCCTACAAAGCCGGTGCTTATCAGGGTTTTTTCTGGGGTGGGCTGGAGTGGGGATTTCCCCACTCCAGATTCTTGGCGAAAATCTGAGTGGGCTGGAGTGGGTTTTTTTTTTCTGTTCATTGCAGCATCGCCAGAAAAGCTGCGACCCCACATCGCAACGCAATCGCTCCAGAAGTGCGAAAAAAGGGGCAGAAAAAAGAAGAGAAAGGAAGAAAGAAAAAAAGACGAGACAGGCAGGAAATGCAGCACGTGTTGACAACCAACGACGAGACCCACCTGAGAGAGTACAGAACGAGCCCCTGTGCGGCGCCGACGAAAACGAGATGACACTGGAGGAGGTTCTCAACGGCTTCGTAATAGGTACCAGGAACCGGGATGACAAGGCGGCAGAACGGGCATCGTGGCAACCAACAAAGACCTGCAAATCGGTACCCGACGACTACGCAAAATCGCCATCCCACCACACCTTGTCAAAAGGGTGGGCATCAGCCGAAACTACCAACATAAAGGAAAAGAAATGGTGCGGGTGTGAAGACAAACAATAACAACATAAAAAACGACGGACTGACGTCACATGTTAACGGAAGAAGTGGGAGTACAATGCCTTCGCTGTGTACGTGTGGTGCAGTTCTCACAAACTGCAACTGGCAGTTGTCTGGGCTGCCATGCTCACCTTTGACGTTCTCAGTTGTGTCAACAGCCTGAGGGACTTGTTCTTCTTCCTCAGGGCGAGTACACAAAGGATGGGACGGTACCGCGACACCATCCAGGAGGTGAGGGAAAAGGAAAGGTTCAGCCGAATGCCGAACAAAGTCTTGGTTAAAAGCGGTGATACAAGATGGTTGACTAACGAGAGATCGGCTGCTGTGACCCTTCGCACGTGGCCAGCCATTTACGAAACAATCGAAGACCTCCGGGCAGAGTCCGGAGACGCTCTTTCGACTGGGCTTGTCACACGGTTGCTGTCCCCGGCATTCATTGCGTCCCTCTTCCTCTTGCGTGAAATCTTTGGGATTGTCTGTCCTCTTTCCCTGCAGCTACAAAAGGGGGCCTCCGCTCTCATCGGTGTTTCCCGACAAGTTGAAGTTGTAATCAGTTCCATCACTGCCATCAAAGACCTCGCTCCCCCGACCCTGGACCCCCAGTCCATCCAGCCTGCCGACATTGGCTACCACACGTGGCCGCTGTACTACAATTGGTACATATCCGAGCACGCAAGCGGGAAGACAGTCGGCAAGCAATCGTGGTCCCTTTACCATGCTGCGACTGGAAAGGTTTACTGTGAGAAGCTAGTCGAGCAGCTCAAAACCCGGTTCAAGGATTACGGTATCGTGAGTGTGCTGGCTCTCTTTGACCCAAAGTACGCGTTCGGACACGACTGCGATAGTGATGCAGCATTGATCGACACTTTCGTTGAACACTTCACAACGTGCAAAACGGTCCAAGTGACAGGAAAAGAGGACAGACATTTCCAGCCGATGTGGAGTGCTGCCCAGGGTCGGGGTGTGAAGCACGAGCTACCCCAATTGCTCAAGACCATTCAGATGACCAAGGAAAGGTGCACAGATCCCGAGGCTTTCAGCTTTCAGGATGCCTTGCTTTATGCCATGAAGCACGAGGCGCAAGCACTCCCACGTGCAGTCTCCGCCATGCGGTTGGTCGCCACTTATCCCTCAGGGACGAGTGCTGTTGAGCGATCATTCAGTGTTCTCAAAGACACCCTGGATCTTTTAAGGAACCGGCTCACGAGCGGACATTTGGATATGATCCTGCGCATCCGTATCGAGGGTCCACCAGAGCTTTCGATGGTCTTTTTGGAGAAGGTTGTTGACCGTTTTGTCGAGATGGTCCCGAGCCGTCGCCTAAACTTTGTGCAGGCGAAGGCCAATTCTGCATAGTGGGATCTGTCCCAGGTTGTTCCACGACTATCATTCCTAAATGCAGCACCCGTTTTTTTGTGACACAACCCTCGTTCACTCCCTTCCTGCTGTGGCAACTGAACCCATGTGAAGACAACGAACTAACCGGCCTAATCGGCACCAGGAGAACGTCGAACTAAGCTGCCTTGGGGGAAAAGCCCGCAGCCAGCACCACAAAGCGCAATTTGCGTGGATTGCTTGGCAATTCGGCTCTGAAAACGCGTCGAAAAGTTTCCCCACTCCAGCTCGAAAATTTGAAATCCTAGAAAAACCCCTGAACTTATACAAAAAAAAAAGGGGCACACCTGGCCACAGGCCAGGATCCATGCCTTCGGCGCGTACAGCGTCGCCGGCTCGAAGCGCATGAAGAACGCCAGTCCGTCGCCGGCCCCCTCCAAGGAGAGGGCCCTGACCAGGAGCACCGCCGCGACCGCGAGCGGGAACGGCGACAACGCGAAGGACACCTTGGCCCAGAGCGCCGGCGGCTTCTGCACGGCCGCGAGGAGCCCGCACACGACGGCGACCGCAACCGCCAGCGGGATCGAGAACGGCATCGGGCCGGCCGGCTGTGCGGCGACGCGCGTGAGGAAGTGTGCAACCTCGCTGATGCCCGGCGGCTTGGACGAAGACGACGAGGAGGAAGACGGGGGCGGCGGCACGGCGGCGGCGGAGATCGACGCCGGCGAGAGGACGGACTGCTGGGTTCGCCAGGGGAGGGTCGAGGCGAAGGCGCCTGTTAGGTAGATAAGCGCGTAGCCGGCGACGAGGCAGGCGCAGGCGAGGGTGAGGAAGAGCGAGAACGTCGCGACGAAGCTGACGCCCGACCAGCGCGGGTGGATCTCGCGGAACGTCTCGACGACGCTCTGCTTGAACGCCTGCCCCCACATCGACTCGAGCGCGAACAGCGGCGACGCGACGACCAGCAGGCACACGCAGTGCTGCAGCAGGAAGGACCCGCCCCCGTAGACCCCGCAGAAGTACGGAAACAGGTACACGTGCACGAACGACGTCACCGCGAACCACCGCCGAACCGGCGGCTGCGCCGACGGAACCGCGTTCCGCAACGTGCTGCTCTCCCGCGTGAACGACCACTCCTGCCGCGACAGCTCGCGGGCCACCGCCTCCTCGTTCGAGAAGTCGTGCAGGCACGACGGAGTGCTCATGAACCCCGGCGTCTCGCAGTACGCCTCCCCGTCCTTGTTGTCGTCGTCGTCCTTCTCGTACGAAATCTCGATGAACCGCAGATCGCTCCGGAAGTCATTCATCGCTGCGGGGTCAGCAAGAGTCCGGGGATGGGATTGCATGTTACGCTCTCAACGCACCGCACTCAATAAAGTGTCGGAGGGCGGTGAGGTGACGTGAGTGCGAGCACTTCGCTACGGTGGCGCGCGCACCAAGAACACACGCTGGAAGGCTCTATGCCGACCCCGCGTGTTCTTGCCCTTTTGACCCTCGCAACGCTTTCGTTGCCCGAGGGGGAAAAAAAAACGACGGTATAGTCTGCAAACCCCCTCTGAACACGCCTTTTTTTGTGTGTCTCCGACGTGCAGATTGTGGTGTCTTGCGACCTTTTTTTTTTTTTTCTGTTTTTCTTTTTCTTTTGGCCGCTGCCTCGGAAAACTGAAGAGAAAAAAGAGAATGCTTTCGTGGACGGAATGCGGGGCTCTCGTTCAGCTGTCGAGCTGTTTCCGAGCTGAGCTTGACGATGCTCTTGCGGGTGGTGGGGGGGAAGAGAGAGATGGGTTCTTCTTAATATGGGAGAAGAAAATCGGCAAAGCGGCAACGACGCGGTGTCTGGTGGGAAGGACCGAACCCCCCCGCGCGAAGGAAAGGCAGGGGTTGCCCCGAACCCGCTTTGTATCTTCTTTACAGCGAGGAGTAAAAGACAACACTCCTTCTACTTTACTTTTTTTGTGTTTCCGACGATCCCGAATGGACGTACAGATTCTTTTTTTTTGGGTTAAATTTGTTGTTTCTTCTGTTTTTGTTTCTTTCTTTCTTCTTTCTTTCTTCCTCCCGCTTCGAAGTGGGACTCAACCTGTTCTTTCCTCCTGACCCGCCGTGGCAACGGCTGGCACTCGGGGAAGGAAGCTGCGACCGGTGTATCCTTACGGGAGTGGGTGGGAGTCAGCGGGATACCCCTACCCAGATTCCTAGTTTTGATGGTGACGTGAATTTGCGAAAACTCAACGAGGGAAATGTGTTGTAGCCCCTCGCGAAACACAGGCGAGTCAGTCCACCTTTATTTTCTTGTATAAGCACCCGCTCTGTAGGAAATGCTTGAGGAGACTGCCCGTTGCGATAGATCAAAGGAGGTAAATGTGCTGTAGCCCACACGAAACACAGATAAATCTGGGTTTAGTGGCGGGCGTAAGCGTTCAACAAAAAATGCCGAAGAAGCAGCTCGATAGGTCGGATGCGGTGAAGCTGGGTGAACAGGGTGATCGAGTCTGATGTCCCGTCCCTTTTTTCATTCACCGCCAACAACCGCCGTCTCTCGACGGTGTTGAAGGTCGCCCGCGAGGTCGAGGGCACCGCGGAAGCCGGGTTGAGGCGCCTCCTGGGCGCCTTGGGCTACACCGACGAGGAGGCCCCCCCCCTGCATCGAGCTGCTAATGCAGGCCATCGCTACAGATATTCTGCATTCTAACCTCAACTATCAGCCGTCTATCGCATAGTGCAGGCCATCGCTACAGATATTCTGCATTCTAACCTCAACTATCAGCCGTCTATCGCATAGTGCAGGCCATCGCTACAGATATTCTGCATTCTAACCTCAACTATCAGCCGTCTATCGCATAGTGCAGGCCATCGCTACAGATATTCTGCATTCTAACCTCAACTATCAGCCGTCTATCGCATAGTGCAGGCCATCGCTACAGATATTCTGCATTCTAACCTCAACTATCAGCCGTCTATCGCATAGTGCAGGCCATCGCTACAGATATTCTGCATTCTAACCTCAACTATCAGCCGTCTATCGCATAGTGCAGGCCATCGCTACAGATATTCTGCATTCTAACCTCAACTATCAGCCGTCTATCGCATAGTGCAGGCCATCGCTACAGATATTCTGCATTCTAACCTCAACTATCAGCCGTCTATCGCATAGTGCAGGCCATCGCTACAGATATTCTGCATTCTAACCTCAACTATCAGCCGTCTATCGCATAGTGCAGGCCACCGCTACAGATATTCTGCATTCTAACCTCAGCTATCAGCCGTCTATCGCATAGTGCGGGCAATTGCTACAGATATTCTGCATTCTGCCCTCAACTATCAGCCGTCTATCGCATAGTGCAGGCCACCGCTACAGATATTCTGCATTCTAACCTCAGCTATCAGCCGTCTATCGCATAGTGCGGGCAATTGCTACAGATGTTCTGCATTCTGACCTCAACTATCAGCCGTCTATCGCTTAGTGCAGGCCACCGCTACAGATACTCTGCATTCTAACCTCAACTATCAGCCGTCTATCGCATAGTGCGGGCCATTGCTACAGATATTCTGCATTCTGCCCTCAACTATCAGCCGTCTATCGCATAGTGCAGGCCACCGCTACAGATATTCTGCATTCTAACCTCAACTGCTGCTGTCTGGGGCAGCAGGACACCTCGTCCAGGTAGCGCTACCTCTCCGATGCGAGCTGATGCGGGCAACTGCACCTTTGTACCACCGACACGGGTGCTTCCAGGGTACGCGCAATCGGGGGTTGAAACATGATGCTTAATCAAAAGCCCGCACCTACGCGGCGTTGACTGTGGCTGGTCTTTGTAAGGGCTGCCTTGATGTTACTTTGATCAAACTCACACTACACTGAAACTGCTGCTGTCGATCACAGTGTATCAGCATTACAGGTAAACACGGCGGCGAATTTCGTCATTCGGGGCCTGCGGACGCGGTCAGAAGGATCGTCAAAGTGTCCGACTTCGCTCTCTGAGGCTCCAAAACTACCACTCGAAGCCCCGTTGCGACAGAGTACCACCACTGTTGTCCCTGGGTCTTGAGCCTGAACGTATTTAGGTGAAGCACAGGTGACGCACTGTAATCTACCCAGAAGAAAGAGTCACAATGTGAGTAGCTGTAGAACTTCTTGTCTGATAGTGCGCAGCTTCTTTGCCATGCAAGCAGTTGTCCTCCCAAGCAACAGCAATACAACCGCGTCAGACGAGATTACATCGCCTCACTTGTTTGGAGTCCTTTGCATACTTTTTGACCATTGACTGCTAGATCGTGACCTCAGGCCACCGTTGTTGCGTACGTTGCATATCATACGGACGGACCAACAGGCGTTCTGCCCTCTGTGTGACCAGCGGTGCTAAGCAACGAGAAATGATTCACGAGAAATGAATGCCTCTTTTACATTTTATTTTCTGTCCTTTTTCGCTGCTCCCGGCAAAAACGGCGGGGGTACATGGAAGGGAAAGGGAGCCAGCGGAAAAGGCGCGGGAGCAAAAACGCAGAAGGGGAAATGGGCGTGACACCTCATCAACAACAAACATCGGGGACTGCAAACCTATCGACAGGGCAGAGGGACAAGGTAAAGGAAGGCATCTACTGGGTTGAGAACTACTTGAGCACGCACAAGGACGAATGTGCGAAGGAGGGTAGAGCAGGAGCCGGCACTCGCCAACCGCGGCAGTGCGATGTAAAGTGTAGAGAGAGAGAGAGAGAGAGAGAGAGCTATGGTTCGTTGAACGCAGACCCCGATACATCGAGTCAGATTCAGGACGCAAGCGATACGGCGCTTTTGACGGTGGCGAGCTTCTCGTTTCGTTGCGGTGGAAATACTCGAGGTGCTGCCTTGTGCTTACTGCGAAGGAAGCTACAGGGGGAGAAACAATACGACTACAAAGTGGGGGTTTTCGTTGAACGCTTACGCCCGCCACTAAACCCAGATTTACCTGTGTTTCGTGTGGGCTACGCATTTACCTCCGTTGGTATCTCGCAACTGGCAGCCTTCCCAAATATTTACAAAGCAGGGGTGCTTATACAAAAGAACTAATTTGCACTGGGCTACTTTCTCTCTCGAAGGGCTGCTGCGCAATGAGTCTGTGAACGAACGTCTCTGGTTCGTCGCCATTCTCTTCACGGTCCGAAAGCATGGATCCAAATAAAGGCTCTGCTCTACCCAAAAGAAAGCTACAAAAAGTGTAGGTGGATGCGGGGGGTTGTTTTTGACAATTGAAGTGGGATCTACAATTTCGCAGGGAAAGGGTCCGTTTTCCCAAGCCTTCCCCGCTTTTTTTCCTGCAATTCCCGGGACGAGGACTCCGGTCCTCGTCCACACGCTTCGATTCAGTTTTGCGGGACGATTGGCAGGGTGGACCGACGAACTTCGAGCAAGTGTTTGGTGTCGTGTTTCTTGCCGCAAGAGCATTGCTCGGTGCAAGACTGGCACGCATGATTCAACGAGCCTGTTGGTCGCGTTTCGAGCTCGAGGGATGAGACGGCGATGACGGAATAGATTGCCACAGGAGGAACTGGTTCGTGGGAGCCAAGCCGTTGCCTCTGAACCTTCGATGCACTCGAAGCGTTAGCTTCATCGTTCAGCCTCACGAGAATCTCTGTTGTGTTGTGTTGGGTTGCTACGTTGACTTCTGGGTTAGAAGTTCGCTTTGCAATGAGTCTCCGGGTGGGCTTCTGGACACCCCCGTTTGCTCCGAACGCAGGGAATAACATCAGGGTCTGTTCGAACGTTGTCGCTGGCATCGTTCAGCATTTCATGTGCAAAGCTGCTGTTCCGGAAAAGCTCGCTGCGCAGCACCAATGTGCTGTTGAGCAATAGAATGATTGTAGCAGCAAGAAAGCCGAAGCCAGGTCATTGTGTACCCCAGAGGGGGTGGAGCTCGGGGGTGCCGCGTGATGTGCCTGCTCCCTGCCAGAGAAACGCACCTGCGAATATTTGAAAGATTCAAAGAACGTCTGCAAGAAAGCAGTGGCATGACCAGACAACAGAAGAAGAGTGCATACCGCCGGCCTGAATGTCCGCATGTAAGGCAGGTCGGCACAGCGGGGTACCTGAGAGCGTAGGTTGGGTTCCTTCAAGTCATTCATGCTGCGAAGAAGAAGTGCGAAGTGCGTGGTTCTGTGCTCATTATTTTACCCTTCTGCGACGTCAAATGGGTTCTTGAAGTTTCGCGTGCTGGTTTTAATAGCTTCCTCTTCCTTCTTCTTGGTTCGGTTCGGCAGAAGCGATCATGTAAGCTGTGCGAAAAAGGCCGAGGTGCTCAAGCGACAATTCCGGCCCGGAATACCACACGGAAAAGGAAGAAACCCCAAGATACCGTCACCTGAGAGAATGTTGAGTAGACTTCACCCACCCAGGCCACCCACAAGTACCTGGGGTAGGCCGATTGACCGGTGAGGCGGGGTGGAGTCGATTGCACATGTCTAGAATGAGAGTTCGCTTGAAACTCCGGGGTTTTTTGCACGGGACACTTCTGTGTTGTGCAGGCTAAAAAGACGTTGGCAGCGTGTTTTGGTAGTTGATCACACGATTTGGAGGGAGTTCAAAATTTGGACAGAACCTGATGACTGGGCTTTTAGTTCTGCGTTCGGCGGGTACGCTCTCGACATCTTCTGCTTCTTCACATGAAGCTCTTCGACCGTTGTCCGAAAAGCAAAAAAAAGACAGGCGCTTTGTTGTTTGTGCGTGCCGGTTGATCGTTTTCCCACTTGTATCATAGTTGGCAAGCAAAGCAAATTTAAGCAAATTGGTGACCCCCGAAAAAAGCAAAGTCGATTTGCTTCAGATTTGCTTCAGATTCGCTTAAATTCGCTTAATTTTGCTTAAATTTGCTTAAATTTGCTTTAAAAAATTGCTCAAGCAAAATTGAAGTAAATTTAAGCAAAGTTCGGCAGGAATGGTGACCAGCGTTGCATGCGGACACTGTTCTTCATAGCGAATGGGACATTCTGCAGGGAAGTACCCCTTTCGTCCAATGTTCAGCGCGTGGCCGAAATAGTGGACCACAATCCCATCCCCTTTGTACCTTGAGTCCCTTGAGTAGAGTCATATTGTCGCGCAAACCACGAACAAACACCAATGCGTCATCTATGCTGTTTCGTCCCCAGCGTCGTTTTTCGAATCGTTTGCCTTACCTCCCGGTTCGCCGCCCGGGTCTCCGGTTGCTCACTCTGCTCTTTCCAACGCTATTCACTTGGTGGTGGCTGTGTCATGCATGCTCTTGGCAGACGCTAGCGTCCGGCATTGTACATGTGAGTTACAGTCGTTGTTGTAGCAAGGGGTTTCATCCGACACTCGGATGAGGTTCGTACTTCACCGCCGTAGGCTGTTCCCTGCCTGAAGGTCTGTTTGGCTGTCCTTGGGTTGCCCGTGTCGGTGTTGAACTCTTTCTTCAACAGCACGGCCCAGCGTCCCTGCGCTCATTCTGCGGTTCTTCTCTCTTGCCTGACTCCTTGCTTCCACCGGGCCTACAGGTAGGACGAAACCTGCCTGCCGTTCAGTGTCGCAGCTTTGCGAAGCCCTGCCTGCGGTACGGCTCCCACCTTGTCACTGGCCTTACTTGCCGTCTGCTCTTGTATGGCGTGCACATCGACTTCGAACGCCTGCTGGTTCGGTGTGGCCTCTTGTTGAGACCGGCCATGCTCCCACCTCGTTGACATGCATCTACTGCCCCTGTTCCTTGAACATGACCCACCGGACAGTGAGGAACGAGTGCCCTTGTTCGTGTCCAACGCCCCCTGCCCTCATAGACCCAAGGTCTGAGAGTCAGAACCTTGATCACATCGAGTCGTTCTTCAGCATTTCTGGTGTCATGTTGGGGGGTTCGATCGTCCTTCTCCTTCTGTTCCGGGAACACGGCACGAATGGTTGAGCATTGCGAGGCTTTTCTTCAACGGCGCCATTCTTGTCGCCCTACACGGCTATCGTGCAACACAGTCCCGTTCGCCTTTTCCTGCCTTTGTTGCATGATTCCTCAGTATGATGCCTACTTTGCTTAAATTTGCTTAAATTTGCTTTTCTTTGCTTAAATTTGCTTTTACTTGCTCGTAATCTGAAGCAAATCTCCTGAGCAAATTAAGCAAAGCCGCCTTTGCTTGCCAACTATGTTGTATTTACCCTGTGTCGTTTTCAGGTAACGAAACTGCGAAATACCTGAGCGTGTTTCGTGATCTTTCTTCCCGGCGGCGTCACGGTCCGGGTGGGCCTGAACTTCGGCTGCTGCCTGAGGGGCACCAGCTGCTCCACGTTGTGCGACGACAGTCCGGCCGGCGGAGCCTCTGTGCCTGTGGTCGTCGTCGCTATAGAACGGCTGCCGGTGGACAGGGTCTCCGGGTTCCTCGACCGAGAAGCGACGCTGTTTTCCTTCGAGCCCTCGGACACGTCGCAACACAGCTGGGCGCCGCGGGCTTGCGCGATCTCTTGCCTGGCCCTCAGAACGGCTTTGGAAGGAGCGGTGTGGGGCGTGTTGGAGGGGATCTGCCGGAGAGGGCCAGAGGGTGTGGTGGCAAGGCTGTGTGCCGCCGCTGCGGCGGGGCGCGGGGTGAGGTGGGCCTGGGAGGTGTCGCCGCTGGGTGGGTGTTGCGCGGCTCTCGGAGAGGGGTAGTCGGGTGGTGCGGACGATCCGCCTTGGGCGGGGACGACGGTTTCAAGCGGGGCGTGCGGGTTCGCCGGCTGAGCTTGCGAGAGCAGCTCGCGCGGGGTGGTCGTTTCGGGTTGCGCGCCGCACGCGGTAGGAGCCGGCGGCGCTGCGGTTTGGGAAGCAGGATCCGAGGCCGGAGGCGGGGTGCTGCGGTGAGTGATGTGCGGTTGGGTGGTGCCCGCAGTCGGCGAGGCGACAACCTGCTGTGTGGTGTTTTGCCGTTCGTCGAATCGGGGCGACCGCTGATGCGACTGGTGTTCTGCAATTGCCTGCAGACGGGCAGTCCTTTCCATGTGCGGTTGCATATCCGGTTCGCCGTGTAGATCGGCATTCGAGTGCACACGGCGCGTCGTGTCAATGTGCGGAGGTGGTTGCGCATGCTCCTGTGTGCGTTATTTAGATTGTTTCTTTGGTCCTTTCATGCGCGTCTTTAATTAGAAGACGAAGCATTTGGCTACCTTAAGAGCGTCATAGTTACCCCCGCCGTTTACCCGCGCTTGACCTGATCTCATGTGCATTATCAGTGTTACTACATCTTCGATTGGGCCATTTCCATTACCCTCGGCACGCAAGCCTTTTCCGTATCGGTCTTCGGTGTTCTGTATTGGACATTCGCTGCTTCAACCAAAGATCTGCGTGCATCCACCTTGCAGGCGGAACTAGGCTTCTGGCAGTACCGAGTGGAAGTTCGAAGGAATTGCTGAACAAAAGTTGCAAGATTCGCCGAAATATTTCTCGCGCGGTGTTTGCCGGTTGATCCACGTTCCGTTTGTTCTTATCATACTGCGCGCACTTTACTGTTTGGTCCTGCACGTTTTAGAGTTGGCGAGCAGCCTCCGGACCGGGGTATCCCGAGTCCTCTCCTCTTTACCGCAGCATTCTACAGCATTCTCACATCAACTAGTAGTACACTCTATCACGCTGGCGATCCGAGTTTTGGTTATTCGTATACTTGTAGTTTTGGTTCCTCGTTTCCTTGTTCGTTGTCGACAACTTATGAAGCGCGTAGTTTTGGTTACTCGTTTCCTTGTTGGTTGTCGACAACTTATTTTTTGTTGGATAAGAAATGCGTAGTTTTGGTTATTCGGATACTTGTTCGTTGTCGGGAACCTTAAGAAACGCGTAGTTTTGGTCGACAACTTATTTTGTTGGTGAGGGAGAGGAAAGAACGGTGCACACCATCCTCGGGAGGTCCGGGAGCCCGCCGCCCAGAACGATCGTCTCGCTGTGGTGGGACGCCTTGCACGCGGCGTCCGCGATGCGGACGCCCTGCGGCCGGTCCGCCCGGCGGTCGTTGACGACGGCAGACCCGGCCGACGGGTTCGGATTCCCGCCCGCGGCGCCCGCCTCGGCCCGCAGCTCGCTGCCCTGCACCGCCGTCCGGATGCCGGCCCTGTCGCCGGCGCCGGCCGCCGCCGCCAGCCCTTCGCACAGCGCGCCGCCGAAGCCGCGCGGCAAGCACTTTTTCCCGCCGCCACCGTCGCTGCAGCCGCCGGGTTCCCCCGCGCCGCACGCCTGCCACTCCGGCCGGCTCAGCTGCTTCTGCGCCGCGTCAACCCGCAGCCCTTCGGGCTTGCTCACCTCGTCGCAGGCACCGCCCGGCGGCGGCTGCGGCTGCGTGCGCAGTGCGCGGCGTGGCGTCGGCTCCGGGTTGACGCCCTCCATGACCGAGAGCCACGTGTCCCGCTCGTGGTGCGGGTGCCCGCAGGCGGCGGTCGCGTTCTTCGCCCGGCGGTGGCTCGGCTCGGACGTCACGTCGCCCGCCACTGGGCAGCCGGCGAACGTCCGCAGCTTCTGCGGCGGCTTCGGGCCGGAGAAGTGCGACGGCATGTCTCCTGGACAGCCGGAGGGCAGGTACCACAGCGGCTGGGACGACGATCGGGCGGTGGATGCCGCCTGCGGCGATGAGGTGGGTCCGCCGCCGCCTTTGACGAAGGTTCGCAGGGCCGGCTTCACGCCGCAGGCGCCCTTGCCGAGGTGCGCGTACCACTGGTACTGCTCGGACGGCGTGTCGTTCGGGTCGCACGCGCCGGCGGCCGCGCCGCCGTCGTGGCCCAGCCGCTGCCGCCGCGAGAGGTGCGGGCCGCGCTTCACGGGCTCCACCACGAACGGCCGCGGGTGCTCGACGGGCGCCCAGCTCCTCCTCCCCGCCAGCGACGCGCTCGCGCTCCGCCGCTTGTTCGGGTTCTGCTGCTGCACGCCCTCGCCGTTGGCGTTGGCATTGGCGCTGCTGCTATTGTTGCCGGCGGTGCCGCGGTTGCCGGACGCGCGGGCGGCGCCGCCGCCGGTGCTGTTCGACCGGTTCCGCGGGCCGGCGGAGCTGGTGCGCTGCCGCTGCTGCTGCCCCTTCGCCGCCGCGCCGTCTGCGGCGTGGGCGCCCCACCGCGGGGCCGTGCCGCTGCGGCTGCGGGGCGTGCCGCAGCCGCCGCCGGAGGCGGCGGTGACGGCCGCGGCTGCGGCCGCGGCGGCGGCCTTGGGCCGGCGGGTCTTCGGCTTCGCCGCCACCGCCGCCACCGGCGCGGCAGCAGCCGCGCCGCCCGGCCTGTGCAGGGACAGCAGCCGCCAGTACACTTCGATGCGCGCGCACTCGATCGGGTCCGCGATGCCGACGGAGCGCATCAGCGCCTTCAGCTCGCCCAGCGAGGCCTCCGCCAGGTGGCTGGGCGCCTGCGGCGCCGACTGCGAGACCAGGTCCACGAACTGCTGCCAGCTGCGCTGGGCCACCGACGACGTCGGCGTCTGCAGGTGGAGAGAGCCCGTCTGCACCGCCCACGGGACGCTGCGTGGTTGGGGGGGGTTTGCGTTGACTACTTTTCGATCCTTCGAACAGAGTGTTTTTTAGGGAGACTGCCTTATTATTTTTGCAACGGAGGCTGGAGGGGAGAAACGTGAAAGGGGAGTTTTGCACACAGAGGCTATTTGTGGTATTCCGTAGATGCTTTGAGCTACGTTGGTACCTTAAGGGGCCTGCTTTTTGGATCTTAGGGGGGTCAGGCAAAATGGCCCCAAAATACTCGAGGGGCTTGTTCTTTTTGCAACGGAGGCTGGAGGGATGCTTGTACTGCGTTCCCTCGCTAGCCCGCCGCGAAAAAGCCTTGAGAAGACGTCGCTTGCATACCCAGCCAGAGCGTCCGTTCTTCCCGACGGCGACACGTTCCACTGTGCACGGTAGCCCTCTGCGATGTCTCTCGGAGGAGAGGACTCGGGATACCCCGGTCCAGGAACTGCGAGTGCCTTGCCGCCACCGCCGCCGACGGCGGACCCGGCTTGCTCATCGAGCGCCGGTTGATGGACGGGGACCTGCGGTCCGGCAGGAACGAACACGACCCGTTTTTGTAACACAGTGAAGCCAGGAGACTCCTCTCAAAAAAGCTCAAAAACCTCCGAGACAGCTGATCACCTAATTCAAAATTCTCACGCAGGAGAAGCACCCGAGCTGCGTGAATGCAAGCCAAGATGCTCAAGGGATTCCCCCCATCGTTCGCCGCGCGGGGGGTACTGGTCCCCACCTCCTGACGGCACCGCGGAGCGCCCGCAGAGGCTAGAGTCTCAAACAGGACTGAAAGGCAACGCCTCAACCAGGAGAGTTAAAGTATGGATAAAAACGCAGGGAAGGTAATCTCAGGGCCGGCCACGTGATAGAGCCGCTGAGCACTGGGAACTTTTAAGTACACGGACCACACGGATCAGCATGCACACCCGCTGCTCAGCCGCTGAGCACTGGGAACATTTAAGTACACGGACCACACAGATCAGCATGCACAGCCGCTGCTCAGCCGCTGAGCAGCGGCTGCCGGCTTATACGGTTTGTATCAATAGTTGGAATTTGCGATACTACTGTGTGGAACAGAGTAGGGCTGATACTCTATCTGAAACGTTCCCTCGTAGCCCGCCAGGAAAAGACTTGAGAAGACGTCGCTTGCATACCCAGCCAGAGCGTCCGTTCTCCGCGACGGCGACACGTTCTGCTGTGCACGGTAGCCCTCTGCGATGTCTCTCGGAGGGGAGGACTCGGAATACCCCGGTCCAGGGGCTGCAAGTGCCTTGCCGCCACCGATGGTGGACCCCGGCATGCTCATCGAGCGCCGGTTGATAGACGGAGACCTGCGGTCCGGCAGGAATGAGCACGACCCGTTTCTGTACACGTACCCCTCCCACCGGCACCAACGGCGCCCAAAGACGTTTGCGCTCAAACAGCCTAAATTAGCCAAGAGAGCTAAAGTATAGACAAATACGTAGTTCAGTAGCGTCACCTGAGCCGCCCCCGCCCGTGGTAAAGCCGCTGAGCACGCGACACCTTTTTATAACCAGTTGGCTTTCGTGCTGATAACTACTGTGTGGAAACGAGTAGGTCGTCTATCGATTACGTTCCCTTCGCTAACTCGCCGGGAAAAAGACTCGGAAGACGTCGCTTGCATACCCAGCCAGAGTGTCCGTTCTTCCCGACGGCGACACGGTCCACTGTGCACGGTAGCCCTCTGCGATGTCTCTCGGAGGGGAGGACTCGGGATACCCCGGGCCGGATGGAGTGAGCGCCTTGCCGCCGACGGCAGACCCCGGCTTGCTCATTGAGCGCCGGGACCTGCGGTCCGGCAGGAACGAACACGACCCGTTTCTGTACAGCATCCCCCTCCGGCACCGGCAACGACGGCTCCCAAAGACGCTTGCGCTCAAACAGAGCCGAGCGACAACGCCCTAAATAACCCAGGAGAGCTAAAGTATGGATAAATATGTAGTTCAGTAGTGTCACCTGAGCCGCCCCCGTGACAAAGCCGCTGAGCACGCGACACCTTTTTAGAGTGAAGGTTCGCTTGAAACTTTTTTGCAAGCAGTTGGCTTTCGTGCTGATAACTACTGTGTGGAAACGAGTAGGTGGTCTATCTATTGCGTTCCCTTCGCTAGCTCACCCGGGAAAAAGACTCGGAAGACGTCGCTTGCATACCCAGCTAGAGTGTCGGTTCTTCCCGACGGCGACACGTTCCACTGTGCACGGTAGCCCTCTGCGATGTCTCTCGGAGGGGAGGACTCGGAATACCCCGGTCCAAGGGCTGCAAGTGCCTTGCCACTACCCCCGACGGCGGACCCCGGCTTGCTCATCGAGCGCCGGTTGATGGACGGAGACCTGCGGTCCGGCAGGAACGAGCACGACCCGTTTCTGTACAGCGTCCCCACCTCGGAAACCGGCACCGAAGGCGCGGCGGCGCGGCCGAAGGCGGCGCCCGCGGGTTCGGCGGCGGCGGCGGGCGGGTGGTCTGCCGGCACGATCGGGGGCGAGAGCATGTCCGACGGGGCGTGGGCTTGCGACGCGACCGACGGCGAGCTGCGCCGCAGCGGCAGCAGCAGCGGGCAGCCGCCGCCGGCGGCGGGCGCCGGTTGCGCTTCGGCCGGAGGTGGGTCGCCGGCCGGCTGCTTCGGGCTGTACAGGGCGGCACCGAGGGACAGGGAGTCGATGGTGGCCTGGTGGTAGTCCGCATCCGTTTCGGGCTGGGGAAACGCGGTGTGAGCGAGTGTGTCCGACACGGCGTGGGGGTCCGAAGGCGCCTTGGGCGAAGTGAGCCCTCCCCGGTGGTGCCTGGGGAGTCCGTTCGCCTCGAAGGAGACCGACCGCGGCGGCTGCGGGAGGCGCTGCGGCTGCTCGACGGACGCTGCCTTCGCCGGGCCGAGGCTCTGCGGCGCGCTGCTGGCCCGCGGCTGCGGCGGCTGGCGCGACGCCTCCGCCATGGTCAGCGCGTCGCGCGTGGTGGTCAGCGTGTGCTCCATCTCGTTCAGCCAAAGGTCCCGGCCCTGCTTCAGCGCCTCGTTCGCCCGCTTCTCGGCGTCCAGCTGCCGCCGCACCGTCTGCAGCTCCTCGTCCACACGCGACATCCGAGGCGAAGCCTCGGGGAACAACTTCTGCGGAGTTTCAATGCCCACCATTCCGCGATGAAAGGCTCCCCCAGGTTCCTGCAAAAAAAGGTTGGTGGCTAGCCGTAGTTAAAGTGTGCAATCATGCCTACATCCCACATACTACCCGCCTCCCAGCCTCAACCGGAGACCCTAAAACACCGAACCTCTAAACCACAATAAACGCTAGAAGGACATTGTCTGTGCACGCGAACCTCCTCTGAAAGGTTTTTTTCGCTGGCCGTAGAAATAGGGTCGTTTGTGCGACCACCGTTGTCGGGCTTGCGAGATGCGTAGATGCGCTTGAGCTTCGTTTGTAATGATATTTACGGGCAACAATCGCCTAAACGCACGGGTTTGTGGCCCTTTCGGCGACTGTGGCATTGTTGAGGTGACACCACACGAAGAGCCCAAAGCGCAGTGGTCTCACGGCATTGAGACGATGGTCCTACTCACTTGCCGCGCTTCAATGACAACGCAACAAAGGAATAGAACAAAAAGGTCGGATATGTTCCTTGACGGTTTCTATGAAGGCGAATCGAAGAAGGCGAACGGGGGTTTCGGACAGAGACGAGACGCTTTCTTAGAAGCAAAAGACTCTTCCAAGGACGCCCTCTGCCTAAAGGGGCTAAGACCTCTATGCTGCGCTCAGCCTCATGACCCACTTACCGCGGGATACAAACGGAAACGAAAACAGAAACACAACAGCTCTAGCAAGGGGAGGGTGGGAAGGGTGGGGCTGTGAGAATATGCTTGGATTGGTGTGGGCACGACACCAACCGTGTCCATCTGCTACGTACGTTCGTCAGTCTTTTGACCACGCACCCGCGGGACCTCATCGAACTAAAAAAACTGAGAATCTGCGACGGGACACCGGTGTAAGCCTGCCTCGTCGTGCAGGTGGCCGTGCCTAGCTCGTCACAAGCAGATGCGAGAGCACAGAAGACCTCGACCAGTGGTTTCTACTTTGAGTGCCTGCAGACAGGACAGCGATGCGAGTCTGTTTTGCAGGCGGCTGTTCGTCCCCATGATACGAGGGAACAAGCAAAATCGTCCCGGGGAGAAGGACCTTACAACCGTGTCTGAGCAATCTAAACCGACTCCGGGCGTCCGCCCTACTTGTGACTGTGACTCACCAGCACGCGGCTACTTCGCGGCAAGTAAACTCCGTAGAGCACCAATGATTGGAGTACCACAGGGAAACTAGTGCGAGGAAGCAATCCCGTGATGTCGCATACGCGAAGTACCTACTGGAATGAAATGCAGAACCTGCTCGGAGCGTTATGCTCAACACCGCACCCGTGTCCTATCTACACTGGGTTCGCGAGAACTGAGTGTCAGCAGACAGCACAGCACGCGGGTCCAGCGGTCTGGGGAGGAGCAGCGAAAATGAAGCGGAAAAGCCTTTAGGAATGCCAAATCGCTACTTTTTCACCGATTACCCGTACCACGTACCGGTACTGGTTGCAACATGCCGTGTACCTGGCATGGAAAGAGAGTATAGGTGTAGGTAGAAACTCGGCTTGCTGGCTTGCCTGCAGTTAAGACTGCAAGTGCGAAAGAACGGACAATTCGAAAACGTCGTTTTTCTCGTCCCATAACAAACCCCAGCGAGTTAGTCCTCAAGTGGCTTGGCGACTGTGCTGCGGTATTCCCGCAGGAAGCTGTGATATGCGCGTGCATGGACCACACGTACTGTATGGTGGCTTGGTAAACATGCCCCAAGCGCGACAGCTAATACCCACGTGCAGGGTACCACGTAGTAGCTGGCCGGGTACCCTAGCAGCACATTTCACGAGCACCACTCGTCAAGGGCGGGAACCGACGATCTCTGTGGCCGCGAGGCAAGCGGCTTCGCGACGCGTGGACCGGTTCTTTCACCAGGTTTCCTTTGCAAGACGCCGCAACGCGTACCAGCCGCTTTTCGGAAAGGACCCCTTTGTTCGGTCCCACACCTTTCTGTTGAACTCGGGTGTGTATTTCGACGCGCTCAGCTGCGAGAACTCATCAAAGATGAGGTAGATCTCTTCTTCGTACTGCGTGTGGATGATTGAGTGAGATAGAGAGTTGTGGGTTGGCCTTGTGACCAGCACTGCGCAAGAGTGCAACAACGTGCGCGGAATCGTCACATTGCGGTTCGAGCCAACTTAACTCTATGACGACGGCCGCTTCTCGGCACGCCGCGCGGCGGAAACGCGCACCTGAAGACTCTGATCCTGATGCTGATTACGAACTGGGTCACTACTGTTGCCGAATCGTCTGGCGATTCCTCGGGCTCGTCAGACACCAC
Organism: Diplonema papillatum; assembly: GCA_030068145.1. Classification (NCBI taxonomy): domain Eukaryota; phylum Euglenozoa; class Diplonemea; order Diplonemida; family Diplonemidae; genus Diplonema; species Diplonema papillatum. Next base: position 84,093 of record JAPJBO010000698.1, read on the forward strand.
AGCGGACGTGAAGCGGCGCACCGGAGACACAGTACGCGGGGCAAGAAGCGACCGCGGCATGACACGACGCGTGCAAAGAGGTAGTCTGTAGCGGCTTGTGCAGTCTATCGTCACAGATTGTTGCTGCATATCAAGTTCAAACTGTTGCTACTAGCAAAGAATCGCAACGATCGCAATCGCCCTCCACGCGTTTCCGAATGTGTGAGAAACTGAAGCGCCCGAGTGGGACCTTCTGATCATGGTAATTTGCTAATTTGCCACCTGAAACCACGTCCAGGATTCGGGTTCAGGGTGGTTTGATAGGAACTACACGTAAAACAGATGTCGCTGGCAACGTCTCTTTTTTGTCGTCAAGGATGTCAACAACAAGAATTCGTAGCACATCTACGCGATGCAAAACTGACCCTTCCGTAGCCATATTGTGGTGTTCCTCTCCCCATTCAACGGAACGAGAACCGGGCGCTAGCGTCTGGCAAGAGCGTTGAAGTATGGCTAAAGATACAGTGGTGTCACCTGAGGAGGGTAATCTCAGGGCCGCCGACGTGATAAAGCCGTTAAGCGTTGGGAAGTTTTAAGTACACGGACCCCACGGATCAGGATGCCCTGCTGTTAAGCAGCGGCTGCCGGCTTATCCCGTGCAAGCAAACACGACACGCCCGTATCTACGTATCTCAACGGTGCCGAGAGGCACCCGGTTCACTCTGACTCGGCACAACCCCACGAACACCGCAAGAATCCGAATACGAAATGTGCTGTGACCCCACACCAAAAAACGCAGGTGAATCGAGGGTTTGGTGCGAAGGTGGAAGCAGTTTCTCCCCCTTTTTGCTCCCTCACCTTCTCGCCTTCTTCACCATAGGCGTACACAAAAACCTAAACCCCCAACGAAGCCACACCTCCGGATCTGCCGTGGCGATCGACTTGAGGGCCCAGAGCACTTTGGACCAGGCCGGGTACTCGTCCGCGTGGTCCTGCGACAGCGCCATGACCGTCTCCTGCAGTTTTTGCGATGCCATCACGTCGGAGATGTTGAAGTTCTTCGTGAGCTGCTTCCACTCCGCCTTGTCCTCGATCGCGCCTTCCCTCGCGGGTGGCTCGAAGGCGTAGCAGCCGTCCGGGCTCGCGTCGAACCGCTTGATCAACGACATTTCCATCTGCATCCGCTCGCTCTGCACCGACTTCTCGCGCAGGTACGCGCGGAACGCTTCGTCTTCGATGTCATCCAGCTGCAGCGGCAGCAGCGGCCTTCTCCTGGAGATGGTCGTGGCGAGCATCAGGCGCAGCGAGCCGGAGACGCACGGCTGGGGGTCGATCCACGACGCGATGGCGCCGGGCAGCGCCTTCTGCACTTGCTGGAGGAGGTGCCGGACGTCTTTGCGGGTGGCGACCGGCTTGTCCAGGCGGATGTGCAAGTGAAGCGACTGCTTGCAGCGGTCGATGTCCGAGGCGTCCAGCACCAGAAGTTTGTCGATACCCGGGGCACCGTGAGCTCGCACCTGTGTCGACGGATATTGGATTGGACCGGTATCTCCCTCGACGAAATGCGCTTTTTAGAGTTAAAGTTCGCTTGAAATTCCGGGTTTAGGGTCTCCGTGTGACCGTTGTTAAATGGGTTCTCTTAGAGCAAGAAAGGGCTATAATAATTATGGTTACGGGTTGTGTATTTTTAGCAAGACTTTCCTACTTATCGGATTTTTCGGATTTTCTGTGTCAAGATCAAAAAACCGAACGGTGAAAGCATCCTATCCTCACTCCCGTTAGAATAAGAAAGCAGGTTTGAAGAAGTGCGCACACACAAAGGAAGCGTCAGATCCTTTTTTCGAAGTTTGGGTCCGAACTGTGAGCGTTCAGACGGAGACTCAAATGGGGAGCGACGGAGTGCAAGACCTGGTCATAATGCGCAACAGGCAGCAAGCCGTCTGCAGACCCACTATTAATCAATTTACTCTGAGATGCTTGCATGGCTCAATCCTTGAAACACGCATATGACGACTGGCAGGATCAACCAGGTTTCTTGTCAGTCGTGTTCCCCGATACCAGAGGTTGTATCGTGCCTAGTCTAGATTGATGCATTGATCATTCCATTCATTCTTCAGCTTTCGAAGGGGGGCAACCCACAAGATTGCTGTTCGCACTAAAAAGTTGCAAAAAGTTGGTGATTCGAGCGTTCGCAGTCGGAGGGCAAACAAACCACAAACCTGCTTCTCCAACTCGGTGACGACGGCCTTCAGGACGGTTTGCGTGGCGCGCCACGTGCCGCACTTAGCCTCCATGTCCACGAAGATGTCGACGGGGTCTGACGCCGAGACGACGACGTGGCAATTGGTCGGGTCCATGGCAAGATACCTGGCCAGCATCATCTCGTCCCCGCGCTGCAGGGTGGCGAATTTGATACTCTCGCTCGCCCCGTCCGAGGCGTGGATGCGCAGCTGGTAGCTGTTGGCGTTCACGGGCAACGTGTTCAGCGTCGGCGCTTGCACCCGGAAAACGGCGCGCCGGTATGTGCTGGCGGTTCTCATGGTGTGGCCGTTCGAATCCTTTTTCGGCACCGAGTGCCAGACTAGCTCGTCCTGGAGTAGTTGATACGAGAGAGAGGGGGGACATCAAAACAAATCAAGTGTGGGTCCCCACCGTCAGGTCGGCTCCCTGGAGTCCCAGGGCCTCTTATGTGTTCTCGTGGCCATCGCTACCGTGCTGGCCTTTCTCGAGAGAGAAAGAGAGAGAGTGTGTATGTATGTGTGTTTATTAGATTTCATGTATGGCCCAGGCTGTTAGCTTCCTTGCCTGCTGCCCGCAGTAACATACAAACACAGCGGCTCCGCAAGAAGTGCCAAAGAGTGGCCCAGTCGCTCCCAGCAGCCTTGAAGAACTCGATGCTGATGTCGATGATGAGGACCTCCAGTTTTGTACCCGCTCAGCGTCGTGAACGAGGATGCGTTTGCGGTTCAACTTGCATGCGTTCCTTTCCACCGTGTCTGCTCTACCTCTTTACAGTCCGGCTCTTCCTTTGCATTCCAACCTGCCAGGGTAGGCCTTCTCTGGCACACCGAATCAGCTGCGGCTGCAAGACATGCATCGGTGACGAGGAAGCAGGCACCCGCGTCGTCGACAGGCTGTCACACGAGAAGAGTCTCACGGATTTTCCGAGGGAATCTGCGAGGCTTGACGAATTTACATACAGGGTGTCTGTTCTACGGGGGAAACATTTTGTTTTCCCTCCCACCCGCCCAGTGGCAGGAATGGCGCGAGGCCAGCGTGAATTTGTCATCCGCTTTCTTAGCCGTCCACGAGTACTTCGTGAGAGCCGGGGGCTGAGATCTTTTGGATAGGTGGAGTGACCCCACAGGGTGTCCAAAGTACCATTGGGGTATCATGCCATCGTAAGTTGTTATTCGGAGTTCTTCATTCATTTCCTCTCATTGAACGAAACCCGCAGCTGCAATGCACAGCAGCGATGCCTGACTCCAATGTCCTACTGCAATGCCCAATACTGAGGATAGCCGATAGAGATTCTGCAGACAAAGCGCCGGCCCACGGCCCCCCTGCGCGCCCCGATACACAACAAAACTCGTTCAACTGCGAGTCGCCAGGCCTCGCCAGTCGGGGAGAGCGCGGTGGGCAGCCAAAGAACGTGAACAAAGAAAAGAGCGAAGAAAACGCCAACGACGCATAACTCCTGTCCTGGGGGGGTCTTCTTTATACTAAATTTAGTGTGCATTTCGTGAAGGGAACATTTCCGGAACAACGACTAACGATTGCGCATGAAAGAGAAGCGAAGCCAACGAAAACGAGGGTTACGCACGAAGAACAGACGTCTCGTTTTGTCGTATCATTGTCATCACCTTTGGTCAGCTGATGCTAATCGTCCGTCACTGACGTCAGTGCAAGCCCTACTCCGGAAAGTGTTCCTTCTCTGTCTGTTTTGCGGTACTTTCAATCGTTCCTCTCCGCTGGGCGCGTTGGCAAGGGGGTCTATGAGGCTCTAACAGGAACGAAAAAAAAGCAGAAAGGTCAGATAAAAGGGAGGAAGTAGAGGCGCCCAAAAAGTGCGATCGTGCCGGGTCGAAGCCGGCGTTCATAATGCTATTGTGGCCGTCTCATCGGAGGCTCGCCTGTACGCAGGTAGTTTAAGGTCTCCGGCGACCGAGAGGTTGGGGTTTCGAGTGAGAGCTCGCTTGAAATACTACAGGTTTTCGAAGTCTCCGGATGACACGGTGACACATCAACTTTCGCTACCTCGCTATGTGCTCTTTAGGTGGGAGGTCATTGGCACATGTGAAACGCGGGGTGTTCAAGAAAAAGAGTGAACCACCACTAGAACGACACACGTCCGCATTTTGCATCACCGCTCCATCTGCGAGGAAACAGGAAATAGCCGCCTTCCCTACATAGGGGCGTTGCCACTATGAATTAGCCAACCTTCGGCCAAGAAAGCTGGGTAACGTGAAATGAAACGTAAAGCATTGCGCTATGCAACGTGGATATCGGGTGGCATTGATTGTGGTAAACGAGACCCTGAAAGTGGACAGCGAGCGCGGCTGTTCCACCCCCCCTCGCGAACAGGGTGCGACGTCGTTCAGTGTTGTTACGAACAACAGAGAAGAACGACCAAGACTGCGAGAATTTCATGCATCTTGTCCAAGAGTCGCGTCTCGTCATTTGAAAAGACGGGTCAAACTGCTGAGACTGCATTTGCCTTTTGTCTCACCAGACACACCTCTCCGTTGAAGGTAAAACTTGTGCGCCGCAGCTACAGCTGCGATTTTTAGCATACTTTGTTGTTTGTTTGCTAGCTCTAAGGTTAGAAGTTAGGGCGGCGGGTGTGCCTTTCTATGAGGGCACCACACGCCGAAAATGCAAGCGACCAAGCGGTAGTCTTAATTTGTGGGACGCATGAACATCGCATGCTCATGTAGGTGTAGGTAGCTGGTAGATGCTATGAAAGCGTACCAGCGGCCTTATCACTTCATGATACGTAGATGACTGATAAACTGCTAGGACCGATATCCCGTCGAGTTTTGAGTGCGCACGGCCAAGCCGGGTATGCATTGAATACATTCAAAAAATGGCAGGTGCTACGTTCTAGCGTTATTTTGTTCTGTTTGTGCGTGTCGGTTGATCGTGTTCCCACTGCTGCATGCCCTGTATCGTTTTCAGGTTCGGACCACCAATCAACCATTAAAACACGCTGCCTACGCTTTTTTTAGCTTTTTAGTTCACAATACACTGTGGAACAACTCGCGATATTGTTGTACTCGAGGGGCTGCCTTGTGCTTTTGTTGAACGCTCACGCCCGCCGCCAGACCGAGATTTAGCGTTTCGTGTGGGCTACAGCACAATTTCCTCCTTTTGGGAGATGCAACGGGCAGCCTCAAGTATTTCCTGCAGAGCAGGTGCTCGTACAAAAAAGAAATACGAACACCAGGCCTGTGGAGTTCATGATTGTGGCTGCGCTTCGGCAGCTGCTTCTCTCCCTGCTGCAGCTTCTCGAACAGGGCGCCGAGCGGGTCTGCGGGTTCCTTCTGCCGGTTGCCGCCATACAAAAAAGAAACACTCGACGTAGCTGCTTTGACTCCGAATGGAAGGTAGGTGATATAGAGGTAGTGTTCTTCGCTTACACCACCGTGTGTTGCTTTTTCACGCAGAACTTTTGACCTGCTGTGTTTGTGTGCCTTGTCGTGTAGGGGTAGACCCGCGTGACCTCACGTCCGTTCAACACGTGGTTCGGTAGTTACCGCACTTGGGACCCCTTCGGTTCTTTGTCTAGCAGCTTCGTCGAGCACTGCCTTCCAAGCTGGCGCTTACTTTAAAAAAACGGTGGGTTTCATTGTTGTGGCTGTGCTTCGGCCACGGCGTGCGACAGCTGCTTCTCCTCCTGCTGCAGCTTCTCGAACAGGGCGCGGAGCGGGTCCGCAGGCTCCTTCTGCCGGTCGCCGCCGTCGTTTAGGATGCCGCCCAGCACGGATGCAGCATCGTCCGAGCTGCGGGACCGCTTCTCGTCGCTTTTTCGGGGCTCGGCGGGCTGCTCCTCCTCGGGCCCGCCGCCCGCCTGCGACGCCGCCAGGCAGTGCCTGAGCAGCTTCTGCTGCTCAGCCTGCGCGTCCTTCAGCGACGAGACTTGGTCCGAGAGCTGCTGGAAGATCGCGGCCGACGACGCGTTCGACTGCTCGATGGCCCCGGCCAGGTGCTTTACCTGGCTCTGCAGGTCCGTCTGCACCTGCAGGGTTCCGCGGAGGGTTTCGAGGCACGCCTGGCTGCGGTCTTCCTGGCCGGTCAGCCGCTCCTGGAAGCGCTGGAGCGTGTTGGTCAGGATGTCCAGCTGCCGGAACACGCTTTCGAGCTTGTCCGCGGTCTCCGACGGGTCGAGGCTCAGGGGTATGGCGGGCGGCTGGAAGCCGGCGGCGGCGGGGAGCGGGCACTCCTTTTTCCGGTCCGCCCGCGGCTGGTGCGGCGCGTCGTTCGTCGCGTCGTGCAGCGGCGTGCCCGGGGCCGTGCCGGCCCCGTGCCTCTCGGCCGGGGCGCGGGTCTTCTTGTGCGACGGGGCCTCGGCTGCCGAGTGGACGCTCGGGCTGCGCGATACGGCGGGCGCCGGGTTTCTTGTGAGCGAAGGCGCCCGGTTCTTGCGGACCTTCGTGTCCTGGGGGAGGGCCTGCGTGTCCGGCGCGTCGAAGTTCGACCGCCAGCACATGACCATGTGGTCGTTGCCGCCGGTGCTGAAGAACTGCCCGTTCGGCGAAAACGCCGCCGCGGTCACTCCTCCCGTGTGCCCCGTAACGACGTACGCCAGGTACCCTTCTTGCACGTCCCACACCTTGACGGTTGCGTCACTCGACGAGCTCATCATCCAGTTGCCGGAGCTGTGGAACGACAACGCGTTGACTTGGTCGTCGTGCGCTTTGTAGTGCTGCAGCAGTTCTTTGTTCATGCGGAGGTCCCAGAGCTTGATTGTCGTGTCGTGGCTACCAGCGGCGAGGCAGGTCCCGTCGGGATGGAACGCAACAGTAGACACGGTGGCTTGGTGATCGTAGAACGTCGCTAAGCAGGATCGTCGTTCGACGTCCCAGAGCTTGACCTGTGTTTCGTTTACTTGGCTGTGCGATCAATGAGAAGGATGCTGAAGCTGGTGCGCAAGGCTCAGTCAGCACAACGAACTCAGCAGTGCTTCCTCTGCGGACGCACCTCTTAACATAACGCAGCTAAACTTCCGGGGCAGCAAACACAACTCGCCACGAGACTTGCAGAATGAAAGTATTGGCACACCGTCTTGTCGTCGCCACCGGATGCCGCCATTCGGCCATCCGGGCTCAATGCGCACGTCCTGACCCAGCTAGTGTGTCCTGCAAGCGTGGAAACGAACCTTTGCGTTGCGACGGACCACGTCTTGACTGTCTTGTCGTCGCTGGCGGAGATCAGTTTTCTGCCGTCAGGAGAGAAGTCGACGCAGCGCACGGCGCCGCTGTGGCCTTTGATGGTGCTGGCTTCGCCTTGCACGGTCGGTATCCAGAGTTTCACGGTCTTGTCGGCACTGCCTGAGGCGACGAGCTCGCCTGTGGGCGAAAAACAAACGGTGTTGACCGCTGCCTTGTGGCCGATGTACCGGAACGCGCGCATCGACGGCTTGAAGTTCCACACCATCACGCTCATGTCGTCGCTGCCGCTGACGAGCTGCTGCATCGTCGGGCTGAAGCGAACCCCGCGCACGCAGCCACGATGTCCGCGGAACGTTCGCTCCAACTGTGGGCATGACGGGTCCAGCAGCTGCTGTGGCTCGCTTTCTTTCTTTTTGGCTGACATGTGGGCAAGGGGGGAGAGTTCGGGGGGTGGATGGGCCTGGGTGGTTATGTTTATCGTCGGGTCGGTTTAGTCGGTGCTACGGCTTTTTTGAGTGCGAAGGTTTTGTGTGACCTGTTCTTTTGCGTTCAGGTTAACCCGCTGCCAACGGTAACTTTGACCTGCAAGCAGTGTCTCTCGAAGCAGGCAGTTTTGCTGGTTGTCTTCCCCTTTCCCTAGACTTGACGATGTGGAACACCGGCTGGTGGGAAGCCCCGCAGAGCAGGAGCTGAGAAGACAATGGGCACTCTACTGCGACACATGTAATCGACCTTCTATTGGGCGGCAATGAGCTGGGGCTGATCAATAACCGGCAGCCTTGACCGGTAACATCTTGATCGGCCAGTCTGAGAACGTGACCGGTAATGAGTTGGGACTGACCAATCGCCGGAAACGCAAAAGGACATTCCGCAAATGAAAGGCTCAAAGTTGACGTTTCGTTTACGGGTGGGTGTGCCGTTCGAGCGGGCTCTTCTCGACCCACACCCGTGTGCAATAGCCGGATGCCTTAGAATGATTTCAAACAACTGACAGCTAACATGGCTTGTTTCTACGACAGTTTGGATGAGATGCCCTCCTGTGCAAGCCTCAAGAAGAGGGTGGCAGCCACGAATCCCCCGCGCGACTCTGGATCTACCGTCGACGCCGCGGCACATAAACGCCGGAAAATTGTATGTTGTGCGTGCGCATGCGCGGCGGCGGCCTCAAAGAAGAGCAAGGCGGCCACGCAACCCCCGCGCGACTGTGGGCCTACGGTCGACACCGGGTCCGGAAACGCCATCAAGATGTACTCTGTGCGTCTGAAGCAAGAGGCGAGCTAGATTTGGCCGGTTCTCTCTTTGCGCCAGAGACCGACGCGACCCAAGCGAGCATGTCCTCCCCCGTGACCAGATACGGATTCCCCCCCGTCAGCGGCGAGTGCCGGCGGCCCGCCGCGGCGTCGAGCAGGTACCGCGTCAACAGCGCCAAGCAGGGCCCCAGGTCGGGCTGGGCGGCGGCGGCCACCGGTTCGCGCTTGAAAGCCGGGGCAGGGGCCTGCCGCAGGGCGCGGACGCACGCGAACGCGGCGAGCGTCGCGGCCCGGTGGTGAAACTCCGCTGCAAACGAACTCGCCGCCCAGGCGGCGCCCCAGGACGGCGGCGGCGGCGGCGCGCGCCGGAGGACCGACAGCAGCGGCCGGGCGAGGGCGGGGACGCGGGGCCAAAGGGCAGGCCCGGCGGCCTTCAGCAACACCTCGGCTATTGAGGCCAGGAGGGCGAGCGCCCCGGCGGTAGGGTCGCTGTCGCTGGGCGGGGCACGGCCGCGCGCGGAAGCAGAGGCCGACGCAGAAGCAGAGGCGGCGGCGGAGGAAGAAGACGGCGACGCGGGCGGGTCCTTGCCAGCCTGCCTGCAGCCCAGGAGAGCCAGCTGCTCGCAGTGGATAACTGCCGTCTCGACCGCGAAGACGAGGGCCGCTTCCCTGGCCGTGTCTTCGGGACCCTCCGCCGCTCGGCGGCAGCGTTCGGCTTGCGCCGGACGGATCGCTCCATCGGCTCCTCCGTCAGGTTCTCCCGATCGCCTCCCGTCGTCGGTTGCTTCCCTCTTTCCCGCGCCGGGCACAACACTTTGTGCCTCTTCTTTTCTCGGTGCCGCGCCTGCCCCTCGTGTCCTGTCGCACTGTCCTCGTTCCCTTGCTCCCGCCACCGGCCGATCGCCCCGGCTGTTTTCTTCTCTCCCTTCGCCTCCACTGGCTGCCGCCCGGCTCTTCCCGATTTCGTCTTCTCCGTTCAGCGTGCCGGGCTGGGCTCGGTGTTCGCGCTCCCTAGCTGGTTCTCCGGGGTGGCGGGCTCGCTCGCGTTCGGTTTCCGCGAGCGCATCGCCTGGCCGGCCTTCGCGAATAGCGGAGCCATCCCCCGCCGGTGCGGTTGCGCTCTTCACCGCGGTTGGCGCCAATTCGCGGCAGCCGTCGCAGCCGCAGCTGCTGCTCGGGGCACCTGGGCTCCTGCAGGGCGCGGAGGCGTCCCGCGCTTCGGTTCCCGCCGGGCGCACGCTGTCGGAGAACTTAGTTTCCATCCGTTCCGCGACGGCGACAAGGCTGCCGCCCTCGAGCACCATGTCCTTGAGGGCGGCCCGGTGCCCGTTTTCCGGCCAGACTTCGGCCAGGAATAGCAGCTTCACGACGCTCGAAGAGTGCGGCAGCCCCCTGCGGCGGCAGAATGCTCGGAATCGTGCGAGGAAAAGACCCCGGAAAGGCAAGCTGCCGGAGGTGCCTGCATGGCTGCCGCCGGTGCTGATGGTGCCCTGCGACTCGGGCGCTGTTTCCGCGGAGCCGGGAACAGCCATTGCTCCCGGGGCGGCAGTTGCACGGCTGGTGCTGGAGGTCTTCTTCACTTGAGACTCTCGCGGAGCCAGCAGGCAGGGATCGGGCTCTGTCTGAAACGAGGGGGTGCGGGTTCCTTCTGCTGGATCGTCGGGGGGAGACAGCAGTGTCGGAGCGACAGCTCCCCGGCTGGAGCCGGTGGTCAGCTTCACTTGAGACTCTCGCTGGGACGATTCGGCCACGCGCTCTCTCACCAGCAGGCAGGGATCGGGCTCTGTCTGAAACGGGGGGGTGCGAGTTCTTTCTGCTGGATCGTCGGGGGGAGCCAGTAGTTTCGTAGCGACAGCTCCTCGGCTGGTGCCGGTGGCCAGCTTCACTTGAGACCCTTGCGGGGACGCCTTGCCTACCGCGGCTGCGGCGATGGAGTCCGATGGCGGCTTGCCCGGTGCAACCTCGCTGGAACTGGGAGCCTGAGGCGGAGTAGAACAGCTGATGTGCTCAAGCTTGCCGAGTATTGTCGGATGCGTGCCCTGGTCATGTTCTGAGTCGTCGCGCTTTCTCTTCGACGGTGAAAAGATGGCTTCTTCTGTGCTCGATGCGGCGGTGCCACCACGAGAGCTTGCTCCCAGTCTGTTGGCAACAGAGCTTTCTGCCGGTCTATCGCCCATGAATGGCATAGTACTGTATGCTGTGTCTGGCAGATACTCGAATGTACCGTGCACTGCTGCTGTCGAAGGCACGCTGTGGTCATGTTCCACGCCGGTGTCGTCCCGCTTTCTCTTCACGAGTAAAGGGTCGGCTCCTTCTGTCGAAGGCGCGCTACGGTCATCTTCTTTGGCTGTCCTGTTGCGCTTTCTTTTCGGCAGAAGAGGACAAACTGCTTCAGTGCTTGACACAGAGGCAATGTCCCGCGAGCTTTCGTTCAGCCTTGCAGCGGGCGGCGCAGTACTGTCGGATTCAGGTGCCACCACACGGTGGCTTGTGCCCGCCGCTTCCCGGTTCATCCGGATGTCAACGTTAATGCTTGGCATCCGGCGTTCGTGATCCATGCACAGGGGGTCCGGATCCATGGGCGAAATGCGGGGGTGCAGGGCCTGTGCACCTGGCTCTCGGCTTTGAACAGAGCCTTCCCGCTTCCTTTTTTGCGGCGCGATGGCAGCTTCTGCTGCACTGGTCACAGCAGGCACACCGATGTCCCCAGCCGCGGGGCTGGAGGGCCCTGTCGCTAGGGTATCATCGCGTGACGGTACTCCTTCAGGATCGGACGTGTGCTCGCGCTGTAGCGGCTGTAGCGGGAAACGATTCGCCACTGTGCCGGGCGCCGAGGGCAGACTGTTGCCTCGGACGCTGCGAGTCGTGCCGGCTCTTTCGATGCCAGGCGCGTTGCGTGCGCCTGCAGCGGCTGGCAGGTTGGGGAAAGGCATGCGATTGGGGAAAGGCAATGCAACCCAGTCGGAATCGGGTGGATTGTGCACCAGAAGTGACCGGTTGACGATTGTTTTCTTTTGTTCCCTTGCGGGCTCTTCTTCTGCTGAAGCAATTTTCAGCGTGCGGTCAGCTTCCTCAGGCGATTGCAGCTTGATGATCGCCCTCGTGTGTTGCGCTTCGGATGTGTCTGGCGACGGAGGCTTGTGGTCTATGGTGTCACTCTCTGTGCAAAGTGGTATAAGCAAGAGCTCCGTAGGGTCGTTTGTGTGTACCGACTCCGGGGATTCGGACCGTTGTAGCAGTTCAGGAAACTGCTCGGTATGGCTGTGCAAGTTTCTAGCGAACGAATGTGCGCTGTTTTTGCCAGAATCAGGAGATGGCAGCTTCATGGTGCTGGTTCCCGTTCGTTGCTTGCTGGATGCGTTGGGCGACGGAGGCTCGTGATTGATGGGGTCGTTCTCTGTGCAAAGAGTAAAATGCGAGGAAGGTTCGATGGGGTCTACCGACTTCGGAGATTCGTGCCGCTGCTGCTGCGCAGGGCTGTGTCGATACCCATTGGACGAATGTGCGTTCTCGTCGGAATCAGTCGGTTGCCGCGCAGGAGACGACGCTTTCCCCGCGACTTCCCTCAGTGAGGAAAGATGCGACAACGGGAATGCCGGAGACTCGCCTAAGTACTGGCCAGTGCCCGAGGGGAGATGTGGTTCAAGTACGCTGTCGGTGTGCGCTGCAAAAGGCAACAAACACAAAGGGCTGGCAGGTTCGTCTTCCCCTCCGCCTACTAAGGGCTCGGGTAGTCGAGAATGCTCGATGCATGCGGACGACGCTAGGCGGTTGTAAGGTGGTGCAGGGACGCCTGAGGTCGTATTGGCTTGAACACCGGGCGGACTGCTGCTCTCAACTACCGAAGGGCTGCGGACTGCTACATTTTGCTCTTCGGGGAGAGGCGCAACAGCAACGGATAGATCCTGTTTAATACTCTGCTGATACTGCGTGCTCGCCTTGCCTTCTCCCCAGCCACGTTCGACGGGTTGGATGTCACTGCGCTGCGACGAAACCGAAACGTGTGCAATGTGTCCCCGATCGGGTGATAGATCTCCGTGTGGCTGCGGCGCCGTTGTGCCCAGCTCTGCTGAGGCTCGGTACGCGTTGAAAGGCGGGGTCGTTAAGGCTGTGATGGCCTGGATTCTGACCGAATTGCTCTCGGGAAAATACTGCTGGGCACCGGCTTCTTTGCGGAAGCTAGGGACAAAGGGCAGGTGCCGGGGCGGCAGGCTGCGAGATGCGTGCAGATGCGTGGCTGGAGTGGTCGACAAAGATGCGATGGCTTCAACTACAGTGGAATGACTCACTTCGGGGGGAAACGGTGTGGAAGCGGTAACGGTGCAGGTAAGGGGCAGAGGAGGGGCGAGCGTTGGGGTTGCTTGGGGGCGGGTTTGGGGTTGGAGGAAGGAAGGCGTGGGGTTGACAATCGGGTTGAGTGTGTGACTGGCAGCTCGGAGTTGGACTTGTCTTTGATGCAGCAGGTCTTCCTTGGAGAGGAGCGACAGAGGGCGCACCGTAGGAAGCTGGGTGTCGCTTGTGGTCTGTTGCCGGAGGCTCAGAAGGGTGGCTTTGCAGGCCTCTTCGAGGTAGACACTGTGGCTCGGGCTGGCATCGGTGGGCAGGCTAGACAGGAAATCGTTGGCGGACCAACTCGTCTCCGCAAGTCGGGTTCTGTAGTCTGAGAACGCGTAGAGAAGCGACGCCCACTGCCCGCTGGACAACGGCTCGTACGTGTCAGACGAGAAGCACTGGCTTACCTCACTATCACTGGGGAGCAGACGGCGGCTGAACTGCTGCAGCTCCGAGAGAGAAGGGATGTCGGACATTCTTGGACGGGATGGCGAGCTCGCCGGTTCGGTGCACTTACAAAAACGCGAGTACAGGAGAAGATGGCTTTCAACTCGCGCGTCGCACTCGTGTTCTTGTCCTTCTTGCCAAGAAATTGGCTCAGCGAATTCCTGTTGGGAAATTGGGTCCTGTCTTCCATCAAACCCCGGACGGCATCTTCGGAGCTGGCTTAATAGTGGCTGCGCAATCCGGTGGAGCTCTGCTCGATGGATTTATCTTTCGTTTCTTTCAGTTCTAGCTGTTTCGTGTTTATAAGGGCCAGTGGGTGCAAGCCTCCGGTTGACATCGGAAGCCGAGGTGGGTGGCAGAGGGTTTCGTTCGTAGCGCGGGTTGCTGAATTCAGTTTAGTGCACCTTGTGAGTGGTGTCCTGGGACGCTGCTTGACCCGGGCTTTTTGGCACGGCAACTGCCTGCGACTGTCGGCCAAGACTTCTCGGCGCAGGGCTTCCTCCACGGCAGCACCGGATTTGTCCACCACTAGTGTTCGTTGCTTCGGCATCCGACGTAGATGGGGCATGGCCGTTTTCTCGAGTTCCCTCGCCCGAGTCGAACCATTGGTTTACTTCCTCGTTACAGTTTCTGTAGTCCTCGCAGTGCTGGAGAGTCTCAGCGAGAACATTACGACGAAGGCACGGGCGAGGGATGCCACCTGGTATCGCCTGACCGGGGCCACCGTCCGTTGTGGGTACGACACTGTGTTCGAGATCGCCGCTAACGCCGAATGCATGTTCTTTCACGAAAGGGAAGCGTGTAAATAGCCCCATGCGGTGGCGTTGGATATGGGTGCCTGAGCAAGACTCCAGAGCAACGTTTGACGAATACAATTGAATTGGCGGCCCGGCGTGAGACCGGGAGCCTCATTGACGGAAGAATGTGCTGCGGAGGCCCGTTCCGGGTCGCAAGCAAAACGTCTCACAGAAACGAGCTCGGCGGGACCTTCGTACTAGGCCGGGTCGGAACTTCTGATTGAGACTTAAGTAGGACGAGAGAACCCACTTCTGTTCGGTTCGGGACTTCGACAAACTCTCTCTTTGAACGACAAGCACTCTGTTCCTTGCTGGACGCGGAGCTCTTCGAAGCATCAGGATGCAACATCCCGGTGGCTCTGCAGATGCCCCTGAGGCAACCGGTTCATCTTGACGGCAGGCCAGTTGTCAGGAGTCGGCATCGTTGAGGTCGTATCGTTTGTCTGTCTCGGAACGCGATGCCCTTTGGCAAACGGTTTTCTGCATCTCTTCATAAGAAGCTGGCAGGTGCATTTTGTTCCACCGGGCAAAGTACAGGAATAAGACGTAATAGCCTGCTGATGTTGAGGCCGGGCCACGTTGCGTATTCCATGCGCGATAGCTTCTGATGGCACAGCCACGGACCTGGCCCGGTGCCGATGTCGTATACAATATGGTGACGCCGTGTCGGGTCGCACGGGTAGAGAAGAAGGGCAACGCGTCGCTGTATGCGTTCTTCCCGTGCTCCCGACACGCTCAGCACATTTCGACAGGATCCGGTCACAAGTCTTCGCTAGACTCTTTCGTGAACACTTCGACTTCGCCCGCAAGCTGTGTTGTTTTTGGAAAGACGTCGGGGAAGGACGTGATGCGGCTGCTTCGGCAGTGACCCTGGTGGAGGAAAACCACGCGCACACGCCGGGGGGGAGAACGTGTTTCCCAATTACTTGAAAGCCCACCCCCCGACTGTAGCAGTTGAGGAAGGTGCAAACTTGGAGACTGCTACAGTAGTCCTGCACGAGACTTGGGCACGTGCCTCGCGTAGGGCAGGTGGGCCTGTGACCCGCTTTGAGAACCCTGGAGTCCGGCATGTGTGCCGTTTACGGGATACATGTTGGCTTCCTACTCATGGGGGACCAAGGTAGGCACTCTCACCTCAAGACCGGACCAACAACTAGACTTTTTCCTCTTCTTCTCTTCTCCGGGTCAACGAAGACAAAATGCGCAAACAGGAAAAGGATTTCCCCACAGCAAGAATGAGGCGTGCGACCAGCCCAAAGCCACTGAAAAACTCAAAAACAATACCTTGATGCCATACTCAGCCAAAGGAATCGCGGGGTCCAGCACCATGCCGGAGTACTTAAAGACGAGAGGACGCGGAGGCCCGAACCAGCTCGGCAAGCGCTTCTCAACCGTAGCGACGGTCTCGCCGTTCTCTTTGTCGCTCAGGTTCAGCCCGTCAACAAGCAACTGCAGAGGTGGTAGACGTGGGCACGGACACAACAGGCGTGTAGAATATGTGTGAGGGGACGCCGTGCTTCCTGGCTTGTTGCGTGCCCGTGTACGTGACGAGCGGTATACTAAAAGGAACAAAGGTGAAACCCAATACCTGCCCATTTCCTTTCCCGTCCTTCACCGTCACGCAGTCCGTGTCGGAGCCGCATCGCTGCTTTCGAGACACAGCTCCCAGGCACACTGCCATCAGCGAGAGCAGGAGAACGAACTTCATCTTCTTCGTTTTTCGTTGCCACTGTTCTTTTTCCTGACGAAAGTCTTCGGAAAGAGTAGAAAAACACTTAGTCAAGGCGGGTGGGTATGCTCGGTTTGGCACAGCCTTGACTAGACCAGAGTTACATTGTTGCATAACACACAACTGGAACCCAAAGAATCCAGTGAACACGAAAACAAGCAACGCCCGGAAGGCATAGAGGGAACCTTCACACCAAGTGCCCCAAACCTCATCCGGGCATTGAAATGGAAATTAAAATTGAAACTGCCAATACTACGCCAGCCAACCACCACACAAGTTCGTACCCATTTTAAGTCGTCTTCCGGCTCTGATGACGTTAACGGGCTCCACTCTTCACCGGGAGAAAAAGAAAAGAGAGAGAGAGAGACGAGTTGGAGTGCAGCTCCGAGGAGTTTCCGGTCGCCTCACTTCCAACCCGTACTAAGGTGGGCGTAGGTCGTTCCGTCGGGGGCGCAGTGCGGGCTGCTGCCCCGTCACTGAGGGTGACGGCGTCGCTGTTGACACAACCGGGGCCGATCTGGCTAGCGGGAGAGCCCGTTTCGCGGCTCGATTCCTGCTCCGGGCCTCAGCTGGAGCTGCACACCAAGAAAGAGATTTCTAGGAGATGCTTTCTTTTCAAATTGTGCAAATTGGAGACGATCTGCGCCTGCGACCGTTGGAACAGTGAGGTTTCCCATCAAGGCGCCAGCCGCCACCGTAGGCCGTGCAATTGCCAAAAAGAAGAGAGCCCGCGACGCGTCAAGACGGTGCTCCCCCCAGCCATGACCGGACCGATATTCCAAGTCAGCTGTCTCGGTGGCTGGCTTAGTTGCATGTACAAATTGGAACACTCGATAAATATCTGTACTCGCCGAGAACGGACTGACGTGTAACAAAGCAACCCCGTGCTTCGGATTACTAACGCAATCTCGTAGTGGCAGGCGTTCAAAAACAGTGCGCAGTTTTGTTGACGCAAGAAGTTCCCAAATCAAAAGTGGAGTCAACAACCCTTGAGGTTGGAGCGAGAGGCGTTCAGAAGAAGAAGGCGTTTCGTCAGCCTGTGCACGAAGAAACACCGACGGTCGGCTGCGGGAAACACGAGCAGGCGGCTGCGCTACGCCACACAAACCATACCTGCGACGTGAGCTGAGCAGAAGGTGAAAGTGTAAGAAGCAAGAAGAATTGGTTATTCGTGTAAGTGGGTTCAACGACCTTGAGGTTGGCACGAGCGGGCAGCTCCACTACAACACGTGAACCATGCCCGCGACGAGCTGAAGGTGTAAGTGTGTGGGGCGCAAAAGAATAGCAAACTGGCCGCCTGTTTTCCAGAAAGCACAGAGACGCCTGTGATGTCCTTGTATCACCGTCGAGGCCTGCTGTACAAAAGCAACAACCTACCATTGCGCGGTTCAACTCATCAATCGCACGGTTTCAGGTGCGCAGCTTCAACGGTAGTTTCGCCTTCCATTGCGGACTCAGGGCGAAGAGGAAACTCGGACACGAAGGCGGTGACGGGGTTCGCTAGCACGAGCAGCGCCAGCTGGGCTACGACAGCAAAGCGCGCCCGTGACACGCGGGCTGATGCCGCGTGCACACCTGATCTCCGTCTGCTTAATTCCGTCGATGCCCGCTGCACTGTGGCTATATGGTTGACCCCTGCCCAGCGGAATACGCCCCCTGAGAACAGCCCACGGTTCCGGACGCGATTCAGTCCATCGTCCAAGGCCCCACACATACGGAAAGGAGACACTTCGATGTACACGGTACCCGGCTTCATAAAGACCGCCCACGAATTCCCTGCACCTGATGCAGCGACGACGATGTCAGCCTGCAAAAAAAGAGCCGCCTGCTCTGAAATTCGGCCAGACGGCTTAACAACGGAAACCGTCACGCTTTCCGCAAACGAGCGGAGAACCCTGCCACCTTCCCCTTCTACTATGGGGTGTGCAGTTAAAGATTTCCAAGTTTGCAGGAGTACCTCCATTGTTTCGTTCGTGAAAACCCGCCTAACCTCCCGTTGCAGAATGACGACGTTCACCTTTCTACCCTTTGTCATGAAAAATTCCGTGAGCTTTCCTGAGATGGTGAACCGTTCCGTTGAGTCGTTGAAGTTCACACGGTGCTCGAAGGCGGTCAATTGTCGCTCCCCTGCTGTGTTCGATGTCTCTGCATTGAACACTGCAGAGTCGTTCCGGAAGGACAGAAGCTCGGGCGGCAGATCATTCAGCGGCACTGCATCCCCTGGTTGCAGCAATTTCAATGCCTCCGTCGCTTCCCGATTGCCGGACAGTAGCGCGTAAATCCAGGCCTGTCTTGTGGACAGTCCGCAGGACAGAGTATGTGTCATGTCATCTCCAGCCAGCCCGTCGGACCTGAGTTTCAGTTGCCGAGACTCCTGCAAGGAGGGTGCATTGAAACGCTCGTCCTTCAGACAACCCATGACATTCGCGAAGGGATGGAACACCTCTGGCGACTTCCTTGCATAGTATTGCAACATTTTGTCCCTCAGGTGAGCTGAGGGAGCCCACCGCGGGTGGCCTGACAACACGCCGGCTTCGTGGCAAAAATCTGTGGACCCTTGAATTTCGCCCGAGAAAACAGGCACGAGGCGTGCTTGCGACGTCGCAAAGAGCAGCTGCGGGACTTTTTGCATGAGCATCAGGGCGCCGCCTCCTGATTTGAAAAACAGCTCGTCTTGTTTGTTGACGGGCCAGTACACGGTCGAGACGTTATATCGGTCAATCAGCCATGCGACCGGGATCAACCGATTGAACAGGTGATTGAGGTTCGACGTGATGACTCCTGTAACGGTGCCAACCAACAACGCAGGACCATTGTGCCTGCCGGCAGCCGGTTCAGAACATGATCGCTCGAAGGGGCGGGTGAGGGACGCGTTGAAAAGGCCTAACCCAACACACCCGCCCAGACCAGTTTGTGGAAAGCTGCCACGTTCCGAGCTATTAGTCGCGGGTGCAGACGAACTGATGAAATCGACCGAGTGCTTGCGTACATCTGTCACCTTCGGGGACACGCAGACGGAACTCTCGTTGAACCCTCGATACGCGTGGCTCCTCAGATGAACCAGAAGGGGCAGTTTTCCAGCATCTGTATGCACAACAGCTTTTACCATGCCCAGCATCGTGCCTTCACTTCCGTACCAGACATTCCTGAAACTGAATCCTTGACTGGTCACCCACGACTGTGCACTTTTCTTGCCGCATAGCGCAGCGAGTCCCACTGAGTTACCGTTGAGCGTAACGCAAGCGGGACGCACAAGATAGGTATTATGCGCCACCTCTTCAAAACGACTCTCTGCGGAAAAAAAGCTGTCGCTTGCTTGTTTCCAATCGTTAGGGGCACTAGCCTGCGTTGATAAATGTTCAGATTCCCGAGAGGGTGAAAGAGAAGGACGCAGTTTTTGGGTGCTTGCATCATCAGAAAGCTCTGTCAATAACGAAGCTTCGTCAGCCTCTGAGAACACGTCGTTCCACTTGCGAATGTGGCGGTTCATCTCGTGTGTCCCAGCCTCAGAACACAGAGGCGGGGAAAACGAGCCCGAGACAGTGTCTGCGCTGAATGCCGCCGCGTCAGACACAACTGATTCGTCATCTGAATAACTAGAGCGACGACGACAATGCTCGGATGGAAAAAGCAACAGGAAAGCCGCAAGCACCAAACAGGTCACAGCGACACCCGCAGCACGGCTCATCACTTGGCTGTGGAGGACGTGTTGGAGGGGGAGAAGCTACGGATACGACGATTAAACTCGGATGGCTCGGCTGGATCTCTGCGGATAGGTTCGCGCTGCGACGCGCTCCGATATAAATTGAGCCTGGTATTTTGTGTGTTTGGGTCTGTAGATGTGTACATACACTGGTGCGGGTCTCTTGTGATGCACACGCAGATAGGTTATACTTGCTTTCCTGTTGGATCATGGCGACTACAAGGGATGGGTGCGCCGGCCGGTGCACGGAAAGGAGGCGCTCCTTCTCCAGAAGCTGCGCTCAGCTCAGTCTGATGAAGCGAAGGAAAGCCGCAAGCACCAAACAGGTCACAGCGACACCCGCAGCACGGCTCATCACTTGGCTGTGGAGGACGTGTTGGAGGGGGAGAGGCTACGGATACGACGATTAAACTCGGATGGCTCGGCTGGATCTCTGCGGATAGGTTCGCGCTGCGACGCGCTCCGATATAAATTGAGCCTGGTATTTTGTGTGTTTGGGTCTGTAGATGTGTACATACACTGGTGCGGGTCTCTTGTGATGCACACGCTGATAGGTTATACTTGCTTTCCTGTTGGATCATGGCGACTACAAGGGATGGGTGCGCCGGCCGGTGCACGGAAAGGAGGCGCTCCTTCTCCAGAAGCTGCGCTCAGCTCAGTCTGATGAAGCGAAGGAATGCAGGGTGTCGTTTGTTTTTCATTCTTTAGGATGAATTATTCTTTCCTCATCTACAAGTACAACAACAAACGAAATAACGGAATAAACACTAATCGACAATGAGGAGCTACAAATCATGCTGAAGAAATCCAACGTGCGATAAAGGGTCTCTTTTATGAGGGTGGATTGAGACGGCTGCCCGTTCGGCATGCGAAAGACCAACAATCCAATCCGGTTTGTCGGTTGGATGCTCTCCTCCGGCTGATTCACGTTCGCGCCGTAAAGCTCAGAATCTGCCGAGTTTGGATTGTGCAACATGTTCCGGTGTTGCGCGTCATTCGCTTGAGACACTCCCGCTGCCTCTCCGCCACTCTTGAACGAAAGCCGCCCAATACCGAGGTGGTTTGACCTTCCTACCTCGCTTGGGGCTGATCCACCTCGAGTCCAACAACGATGTCAACTCTTCGAAGGCCACGCCTCGGTCGTATGCTTCCTTCTCCGTCGATGTATCGGACGGCGGCACCGGCCCCCGGTCATGCGACTCCTTTTCACTGGCGTCTAAGTCTTCCACACTCAGCAGCGAAGGCCGGTCGAATGGCTCCTTCTCAGTTGACATGTCACTCGCGATCACAGAAGGTGGCGGCAACCCGGCAGCAGAGTCGTTAGCTTTAGAAACCAAATGTAAGGCCACGTCCACCAGGGCGTCGACTCTGCTGGCAGCCGCTTCGGCCCTGCGTGTACTGCCTTCAACTAAGCGCGCTGCAGCTTCGATGTCGTCGCGATGTTGGGCTTTGAGCTTTTGGAGCTCGGCTGCCGTAAGGTAGCATTGCACACGTCGTTCGTATGCGCGGTATGCGTCTGTCGGGTTCGGTTTGTTTGCAGTGTACAGCTGGGGTAGCTTCGCCGCATACGATGAGCCTGGTACCATGGTTCATTGAATCCCGTAGACGCAACGCGTTCTGTGCCTCTCAATAGTTCCACGGCAGGCAGCAAGATGGCTTGCGCCATTCTATTCTTGCCTCATTCCCGTGGCCAGCAAGGTTGGAGCCCAGATCTCGCGCAGTGTGTTGGCGAAGCACCGAGAGAGTGTGGTTTCGTCGGAGCAGGCTGTAATCCGCATGCGCCATTTCGTTGGCCAGACGTGGGCGGATTCGACGGTGCGGGACCGGCAGAATTTGTGGCGCCGCTTCCAGGTATCGGCGGATTCGCAGGGCCTGGCGACGGATCCGGATTCGGCAACGAGGTTCGTGATGGCCACAATGGTCGAGCCCCAGGGGATGTTGTCGTACACCCGCCTGCTGTCGGCGGTGTTTGGCCACATTGGGGTGGATGCCCGCCCCCTGTTGTCTTTGGCCACGGTCCTCCGTGGGTCGGGGGGCAGTATCCCCCTGGAACAGGCCCCCCCGGTGCCGAGGGAGGTTTTGGTGAAGTGGGTCCATGCATAGACATCCGATTCCAGACACGCAGACATGCACCGTAGAAGCCCCAAACCGGGGTTTGGGGCTCAACCCGTTTTTGCTCCGTCAGAACAAGTGCTTAAGTCCCCTGGGGTGAGCGGGAACAAAGTAAACCCCCCTCGCTTAATATTTACATTTTTCTAATATTTGCATTCTCTTAATATTTACAAAATCTCCGATTATTTACATTTTCTTAAAGGGGGGGTAGACCTACTATCCAGGGGGACCTATTATCCTAGGATAATAGGTCGACTGGTTTTGGAGATAAATTTAACTTTTTAATTTTTCAGCGGCGAGTAAATTTTTATGGAAGTGGGCCTATCCACCTGCTGTGAGTGTAACACCAGCATACCAAGTGAGAAGAAGTGCGTAGTTTTGTTTTATTCTTTTACTTGTTAGTTGTCGACAACTTGTTTTTGTGTGGAAACAGCATAGAATGTAGATGTTGCCAACAAGCAAAAAGAGAGAGTGAAAACAAGAAAAAAGAGCTGTTAAAACGGAAAAGAGGCTGATCGATGGTTTCTCAAGGCCGCGGTTTGGTGTAGTGTTTTGTGAACCAGCACACTCTGCCCGCTTTGCTTTGCTGGCTCTGTGAAGAGGACGGCTGAAGCGCCGGCTCGTGTGGACTAGTTTCTGTTGTCTCAGTGCACTCAGCATTGGTCGGACCCGGTGCAGGTGCAACTGGTGCAGATACGGCTGGTATGTCAACCTGTGGGTTGTTCGGTGGCACTTCTTCCTTGACTTCTACCGCATCCAGTCGGCCAGGCGGCAAAAGAACGGTCGTGGTAGTGCCTTGTGATATCGAAATCCCTCAGTTATGTTCAAGGGATGAAGCCGGAGGTGACAGAAAATTTTGCCACAGGGAAGGGGGCTTGTCGCAGCCAAGCGTTCATAGCAATGTTGCTTTTCAATCCTTCGATGTTGACTCTTCCTATCCTAGACAAGCAGAATTGTCTAAGGGCACCCACCAACACTCGACCGGACAGGTTGGTTTTACCAAACAACAATCAATAACGCGCCGAAGGCGCGAAGGGAAAAAACACCACCCTCATAGATGGCCGGTTGATAACGTTATATAACGTTATATAACGTTATAACGGTGATAACGTTATATAACGTTATATAACGGTCGAAAACGCAAAATAACGGAAAAAATAACGCAAATAACGGTTTTTAGAATTTTTCCGATTTTGGCCATGTTTCCAGATTTTTGTCATTTTTTCCTCATTTTGGTCCATTTCGGCCATTTTTTCCGATTTTGGCCATTTTTGCCAGATTTTGGTCAATCTTAGCCAATTTTTCCAGACTTTTGCCGATTTTTTCAGGTTTTGGCCATTTTGCCGATTTTTTCCAGATTTCGGCAATCTTTGCCGATTTTTCCAGATTTCGGCCATTTTTGCCGATTTTTCAAGATTTTGGACAATTTTGAGATTTTGGCCACTCTGGCCGATTTATCCAGATCAGTCAATTTCGGCCATTTTTTCCGATTTTTCCAGATTTCCCGATTTTCCAGATTTTGGTCAATTTCGGCCATTTTTGCCAATTTTTCCAGACTTTTGCCGATTTTTGGATCCCGGTCACAAAAACTGTTCGGAAACAAACCCTGGTCCGAAAAGAATTCGTAGTAACCGGTCCTCAGGGGTCCGTATAGCCCCTCCCCAGAGCTTTTTCTCTTTTACTTATTTTCTTGCGGACTTCCACCCAAGCGCGACAAACGCGATCCTTCCGGATTCACATGACTCTTTCACTGTGCGATGTTGTTCTTGGGATGTGGATGTCTGCAGTTTTGGGTTTCCGGCGCGTGTCCCTCAGTCGGTGGCCCGTAACGGTCGTTTGCAGTGTCCTTCGTGAGGCAGCAGATGTCACCAGCATGATCCGGCCACTGGAGTCCAACTTGTCCAAGCTTGTCCACTCGGCAGACCGTTGCGTACTATGCCAGTCAGACAAGGTCCCAGTACCAAATATGGGTGCATGATGAGCACGAGACATGCAAAGTCGAGCAGTCACAGCTGGCGCTTCCCGTAGAACCCAGCCAGCCCGGGGTCGGTTTTCTTGATCCGGTCGATGAATCGTTGTTCCGGGCTCTTACTTGGTGGTTTCGTGACAGGGAGAACGCTGGGGCCAGTCAATGCCAGGTCGCGGGACAAGGCCTCGACGCGCAGCGTTTCCGCCACCTTCTTCCTTCCGCGTCGCGCCTTTGCAACCGAGGCGCTGCTGCTGCTGCTGTTGCTATCCGTACTTTCGGCGCGAGGCCGTTTGCGCTGTGTACCTGGGGTCTTCGGCTGAGCTTTCGGCTGAGCTTTAGGTTGAACCTTCGGCTTCGGCTGGACCTTCGGGGAGCTTTTCGCAGGCATAGTCGATATTCCCTTTGGAAAGACTAGTGTGGCTGAAATCGAAGCGGGTGGGGCGGTACACGTGTTTTTGTGTTTCCGACGATCCCGAATGGGTGTACAGATTGGTGTCTTTCGACCTTTTTTTTTTTCCGCGCACGGACTGCCTGTTCGAGCTTGTGCGGGTTTAAGAAACTCAGACAAGAATAGCTCTGGTGAGGGGCAGGGCATAAATGACCAAAACCCTGGAAAAATCGGCAAAAACGGCCAAAATGGGCAAAGTCTGGAAAACATGGCAAAACTGGCCAAAAATGACCAAAACCTGGAAAAATCGGCAAAAATAGCCAAATTTTTGAAAAACATGGCAAAAATGGCCAATCCTGGCCAAATCGGTAAAAACGGCCAAAATGGGCCAAAATCTGGAAAACACGGCAAAACTGGTCAACATTGACCAAAATCTGGAAAAATTGGCAAAAATAACCAAAATTGGCCAAAATCTGGAAAATGTGGCAAAAATGGCCAAAAATGACCAAAATCTGGAGGACAGTGTGACCTCCCATGGATTGGTAAAAAACCGTTATATAACGTTATATAACGTTATATAACGTTATTATAACGTTATATAACGTTATTATAACGTTATATAACGTTATTATACCGTTATTATAACGTTATATAACGTTATATAACGTTATAACGGTCAAATAACGTTATTTTTCGACCAAAAATGGCAAATAACGGTTTTATAACGGTCAATAACGGTTTTTCTGGATTTAGGGGGGGTAACAAATAACTCCGGGAATAACGTTATATAACGTTATATAACGTTATATAACGGCCATCTATGCACCCTGCAACAAAACCCTGGATAGCCCTTGGATAAGCATTGGATAAAGCCTGGACAATAGCAACTTTTAACACCACTAGTTTTAATGTTCGTGGAATTTCCGGGAAAAAATCGGGTGGATAATAGGTCTACCCCCCCTTTAATATTTACATTTTCCATTTTTTTATTTTGGCGAGCAACTTTCCTGCCTGGGAGTACCTGCTGCACGAGCTTTCTGCAGTGCCGTGCTCCACGTGGCGGCCGCCAACTTCATGTTTGCAGTATTATGTTACCGTCGAGCTTCTAATTTATAGGCCAATAACAAGCGTGGTTTATGATTTATCGGCCGCTAATTTATAAATCGTTAATTTTTATTTTTGGCGGCACTTTTTGTGGACTAATTAATTAATTTTTTTCAGCGGCGCCGCTTTAGCGGCGCCGCAGGCCCACGGTATGGTGCATACCACACGGTATACACAGCCGTTTTCTCGACGCAGACGATACGGCACCCCTCTGTGCGCTTCTTCTCCTGATGCTTTCACGGGGTGCAGGGCGAAGGGGAATGGGTTTTGATGGTCACGATGGCAGTACGCTTTAAATGAAGGTAGAACACGAGGGAAGCGCCGCAGGCCAGTATAGTGCACACCGCACGGTATGGCCAGGATGCCTGACACGGACGGTACGGTACGCCTGTGTGCGGTTCTTCACTTGATGCTTCCACTGGGTGCGGAGCGAAGGAGAAAGTAGTTTGGCGGATGGTGGTGCACTGGGGTAAAGAAAGAAATAAATGCGTGGTTTTGGTATATTCTTTTGAAAAGCGCGAGAGGGGGAGAGATGGGAGGATCCCTAATTCCTGCTCTCAGGTGTGGCACCTTCGGTGCGTGCTTTTTTCTCACCACCTTCACTAGGAGTCGGAAGAGGTCTTTTCTGCAAGAACGTGAAGATGCTGGGTTGTCCCTTCGGTGGTGGCTTTCGAGGTCGGCCTACACGCTTTCCAGACGGCTTAGTTGCCGCTTTCGGTCTTAGTGTGGCTGGAAGGACAGGGGGAACTTGATCTTGGGGTTGTGACTGCGTTGCAGAGGCTGGGGGTAAGACGATAGCAGGTTCAGCTTCTCCGTGGGCTGCCTTGCTGTGCGGTCGCGTTCGGTCTCATCAACCTCACTGAGTGTCTTGTCCCAATCGGTCTGTTCTTTGAGCAAAGCAACGTACTTGTCGAACAACATCGGTAGGTGTGTTGTCCTTTCGGATTGGTTGAGATAACCCCATTGCACGATGGATTCCGCACAACCCCCATGACTGTTCGATGGCCTCTTTTGAGAGCGCCATTGCAGAGAACTTCCCGCCTGTGATACCCCATCCGAGTTCGCGAGTCCGTGCTGTCAGCTTGAGCAAGCTTTCCTCTTCTGCAAGAGTCAGCAAGAGCTTCGGTCCGCGCTGCTTGGGGGCGAAGTACTCACCCGTCTCCTTCTTGTGGGCCACGTATTTATTCAATATGCAAGCACTGATTGTGCGGTTGGGGTTGTTCTTGTTCCACAGTCTAACCACATCGATCTGCACACCGCCCGCCAGCTCTGTGATATCTCTTCTGTGAAGACTGTCCTCTTCACATTCCCTGTTCCCAGTTGGACCACCTCTTCCTCCGCCTTCGCCTCTTCGTCTTTCCTGATCTGGTCTCGAAAGTGACTAGATATTGACATTGTTTATTTGTCTCAGGTGATGGACATTGTTCGGGTTGCACGGTACAGGTGTAGCACGCTCTGATTTACAGGCCTTTGTTTTATGCAATTTTTAATTTATAAATCATTAATTATTATTTTTCAAATTTCCCAATATTTATAAATTAAAAACTACATAAATTAGGAGCCAGACGGTAAACGTGCACGCTTCTTGGCACCATTGTTCCCTGCGTCTCTTTCAGCTGCTGGGTTGCTGGCGGGGTTTGTCATGCTCTGATGTGGTCTCTCCAGGGGTTAAGGGCATCGAACACAAGATGTTTGATATCTCACCAGATAGTGAACTTCCGAAGCCGTCGGAGACACCGGCTGCTTCTTGCTCGGCTCGGCTCTGGCCCGTGATGCCAGTCCCTCGAAGACGCCTTCACCTTCTCAGTGTCTTCGTCCGATACGATGGAGCTTGCACACGAGCCGTGCAAAGACCATCTTCCCGTGATGGCAGGTCAGTCATTTCTTGGGGTGCTATGGTGAGATGTTGGGTTTTGTAGATATTAAGGGCAGAGTCTCATAATATTTACAAAACCTCATAACCTTTACAATGCTCATAATATTTACAAAAAAAAAATGTAAATATTAAGCGAGGGGGGGGTTTATTTAAAAACAGGTCAGAAAACGGCATTCGATGAAAAACTTGCACTCTAAAAAGTTGTGGAGTTCCGGTGGAGGCGTGGGTTAGGGTCGCTGTGCCAGGATGCTGGCTGGCGGTCAGGGGGTGGGACGGTGAGTCGTCACTGGGCGTGGTGGGTGGCACAGGTTTGGGGCTGCCGCAGGGCTGGGCTGATAGAGAGTTAAAGACTCGGAAGCAGCCCCTGATTTCTTCACAGTGACCTCCCGTTTACACCTACTCGTGCCAACGATTTACCAGCACGCTGTTGCCTTCAGGAACTTGCACCTGAGGGAGCGGAGCGAGGGTCGCAGGTCCAGATGGCAAACTGTCGCTTCAACGCGACGAATTAGAGAGCAGTGCGGGTGTGTATCCTTTCTTTCTTCTTGGGATTATGTTGGGCACAGGAGCCCAAGAAGCTGCCCTTGTGGTTATTGTCGTAGTTGAGTTTCGAACGCAGTCGTGGCTTTCGACTACATGATTGATGGGCAAATATGGTCTACGAGATAAAGCGATGAACACAGCTGCACACCAGGATGAGGGCTTGGCTCTGCAGTTGGCGTCAGCGGCCGTGGTACGATGCTCGTTTGTACGGCAGCTTCACCTACAGCAGGAGTCGGAGATCGTTCCGGTGTTGGAGCAGGGGCTATTGGTAGAAGACGCTTGGTCTTTCGCCTCACCTGCGATCGTTTTTGAGGGAACGCTTCGTCGCTCAAGGGAGGTAGCAGGATGTTTCTCCAGTCTTCGGAAAAGGCGGTGTCCCCTGGACGGGTCACTGGCGCTTCTACCAGACGAAAAGGGTTCGCCTTTGCGTTGTAAGGGCGAGCTTCGTTGCCGCTCTTGCGTTGGTCCGCTGCGATCGCTTCCTTTATGAAGAGTGTGACAGGTTGCACGTCAGTCTGCAACTCTACATCGCTGGGCTCATTTGGGTTGATGCCGTCCCTGCTGCCATGGCCTGTGAGCAATCGCCTCTTCGCCGCGGGGACGGTTTGTTCGAACGGAGCCTCCCCATGGTGGTCGATCCGTTCGGTGCGGATTTTCCTCGCGTACATGTTGGATGCCCCACTGCTGGTACCACTTGCAGACCGACCGCTAGAACCAGACGCTGAGCAGTAACCACACAGGTCCGCAAGGGCACCGTGCGAGCACAAGACCATTTTACCCACGCCAGCTTGGGCCCCCACACGCTTCGCCCTGTGTTCTTCAAAGTGCATACTAATAATCCATGCTCAATGCTGGACTGGTGATGTTGGTAGTCCTGTCTTAGCCGTGCACTGGGAGTACAAAAAAGAGGCCCTTCGCGGTGATCATTTTGCACGATCTCGTTAAGTGCTACTTTTTGCGCGAGTGCGTATTTGCTCTCCTGTCCACGCCATGTCGCACTGCGCGATCGTCGTAGTTGGACATCTTCGGGTATGTCTCCACAGGCCGAGCCAGCCGCGCAAGCGGGACGCGAGCGGAACGCTGCACGCACCTGCTTCGGTGCGGCAGCCGGCAGCGGTTAACTGGCACCGGGGTAGCAGTCGAAGAAAGGAACTTTAGTGGATGCTGCAAGAAAGAGCGTGCAGTAAGCGAAAAGTTATGGAGGCAAGCTAGTTGACTATTGGTTGGTCCTCCTGATCCAGCTTGCGGGACACGCGGGAGGCAGACAGCTTGGAAGACCAAAGGGGAGATTCACACACCCTGTTATGTGGTCAACTCGGCGAACAAATTGAGGCGAAGCAAAGAAAGTGTGGGCTTTTCGAAACACGATGTCAGTGCTTGAGGCAGTATTTCTATCACCTGCAGCAACAATAATTGGCAATGGCTGCCCAGGTACACACAAAGGCGACGCCTTGGCGTCCCTAGCACGGTGACTATATTCGGCCGAACTCGTCCGCGTCGGTTTCGCTGCTTCTGAAACGCACGTACAAGGCCACAGAAGCAATTCGGCGCTTACCAGGAGCCACCCATTTGAGGATCGAGTTTCAGCTGCATAGACAGACACCGAGTGCAACTAAGTAGCTTGGCATGGGAAAATCGGATCACCTGTGTGGTGCGACGAGATGACTACCTCGCTGTCACTGATTTATAGCCCTTTAATCTGAAAGAGTGGGGCGGTGTCGTAATGGTCGCGGTATTTTTGTCGCCAACACCACCGTCACTGGTAAAGCGTGCAGAGCAAGCTTCTAACGACTCTGCCGTTGCCCTGCACATTCTGCAGGAAAGGGGTGTTCTTTCATAGTACGTAAGATCGGCAATCCTGCTGACGTTCGCGGATTCCTCCAACGAGTTTGACAAGCCAGTACCCCGCACCCATAATATGATGTACTTTTTCACCCCGGTACTCTTTTACCCGGGTCAAAAGACGGAGTAAGAGTCACGCGTTGAAGCGCACCCGCTTTTCGGGTGTGACTCGGGGGCACCCTCTTTAACTTCAACTTCTGAGGCTAGAATCCACCGTGTACGTGCTGTATGGCCGGTGGGCGGGGGTTGGGATGGAAAGCTTTACATCGGGCTAGAATTCCAACTCATGCTTCAGCAACTCAGGATGCCCACCTACGGGTTAATTCTGGGGTTTGTGACAGGGTTGATATGGGCGTCCAGTGCCCCCGCTAAGGAAAATCTCGGAGGAAATCCTGAAGAAGTGCTGAAAAATTCCCCCGAGGATTTCCTCCAGGGAGTCGGAGTAGGACCTCCAGTCTCGAAACATAATACAACCAACCCTATGACCCCCTTCACTTCCGAGACATGTGAAAATCCGGCACACGGGCATATCAGGGAACCGAACCACCGACCCACGGTCCACACGCCACGCAGACCCGGGGAATTTGACGATCGATCACGTACATGGTAACATAGGGTATGGGGTTTCCCCAAATTATCCCAATAAACATGGAGGCTCGGTAGAGTTGAAACTAGGAATTTCTGACGGACTAAAATGACAAACTGTGGTAGCTGTGGACTACCTCTACCGGTAGTAGTAACACAGCACATATTACTTAGTCGGAAGCTGTGCAACTAAAGCCGACTCACGAATCTACACTATTTGTCCAAAGAAGCCGGATGGAAAGCATTCGCGGAAAAGAGAAAAGAAATGGCTTTGAGAATGTAAACTGTCTGTACTTGAATTTCCCCTTTCCCCTGCCGTTTACTCCAAGGTTGAGTACCGCTGTGTAACCGGAATTAGCTTCCTTGGTGACAGTTTTTAACGTAACTCATGGCAAGACACGCACTGATCACGTTGTTCATCCAAGTGGTTCAATGATAATCAAGCAGTAAGCAAGGGAAAGGCGAGTAGGTGGCCAGGTAGAATGCTTGGAGAGAGGACTAAGCACTAGAAAAGCATACACTCAGACCACCGTCACGCATGGACCAGGTTTCTCGTCTACCGTTCCATGACTTAATTGGTCATCATTCCCAGGCAGCAGCATGCAGCGCATCCTGCAAGACACCCTAGAGCTGCAGCTTCTGACGCGTCGTTATTTCGTGTGTGTACGTTGTGAGCTGACGGGTGCTGGTAAATGGGCTGTCCGTACTCTGTGTAGCCAATAACAACCGCGTGAGGCGTGCCATACGATTGATGACAGTGCTGGTTGAATGGAGCAGTTCCATTGGCGTACCCAGGTGGTGGGTAGGGTGTTGAAGGTGGGGGGCCCGAAGCAGGATACCCGGATGGAGGAGGATATGGATACTGCGCCGGTGGTGCGGAGGGCAGTGGGTCCATATTTACAAACTCTTTCACGTGTCACCGACAAGGAGAATCCCCCCGAGCTTGGGATGCCTGTCGTGGAGAGTAAGATAGCACGTATTTTCGTATAATCAAAAAGCAGACTGGCACAGGGGTCTCTAGATTTCAGTGTGTCTGAGTTCTCCTCAGTACGCTTAACCCAACCGGACTGGACAAAAAGGTTCGGGTTTGCACAAACGCCGGACTGAACAACAAGGTGCGGGTTTGCAGATTCGGGTTTTCACAAACGCCGGACTGGGCAAAAAGGTTCGGGTTTGCACAACCGCCGGACTGGGCAAAAGGTGCGGATGATCGAAATGGGCGAATTCCATATTTTTGGGAACTTTCTGGCTGTTACTGGCAGTTACTGGCAGCGCAGACCTGTCAAACGCACCACTATAGTGAAGATAAAAAACTGGGAAAATTACAAACATGCCCCCATACTTTGGCCGACTTTTCAAGTTTGCCCCTGGAAGTTCTTACTTTTTACAAGGTTGCCCCATATATTTACTACTTTTTACAAGGTTGCCCCCTATATTTACTAATTCTTACAAACATGCCCCTTGATAGTTCTTACTTTTTACAAGTACGTGCGCTCGGCTAAGGCCGGCGCGTGGCGAGACTGGAGGCAGCAGTTAAAGTTCGGGGAACAGCAAAGTTCGGGCGAAGCTAAGTTCGGGCAATGCTAAGTTCTGGTGAAGCAAAGTTCGGGTGAAGCTAAGTTCGGGCGAAACAAAGTTCGGGCGAAGCAAAGTTCGGGCGAGGCTAAGTTCGGGTGAGCAAAGTTCTGGTGAAGCAAAGTTCGGGCGAAGGTGAAGCTAAGTTCGGGCGAAACAAAGTCCGGGCGAAGCTAAGTTCTGGGTGAAGCAAAGTTCGGACGTTCTGGTGAAGCTAAGATCGGGCGAAACAAAGTTCGGCGAAGCTAAGTTCGGGTGAAGCAAAGTTCGGGCGAAGCTAAGTTCTGGTGAAGCAAAGTTCGGGCGAAGCTAAGTTCGGGTGAAGCAAAGTTCTGGTGAAGCTAAGTTCGGGCGAAACAAAGTTCGGGCGAAACAAAGTTCGGGCGAAGCAAAGTTCTGGGCGAAGCTAAGTTCGGATGAAGCAAAGTTCTGGTGAAGCAAAGTTCGGGCGAAACAAAGTTCTGGGGGAAGCAAAGTTCGGGCGAAGCAAAGTTCGGGCGAAGCTAAGTTCTGGTGAAGCAAAGTTCGGGCGAAGCAAAGTTCGGGTCAAGCTAAGTTCGGGCGAAACAAAGTCCGGGCGAAGCTAAGTTCTGGGGGAAGCAAAGTTCGGGTGAAGCAAAGTTCTGGTGAAGCTAAGATCGGGCGAAACAAAGTTCGGGCGAAGCTAAGTTCGGGTGAAGCTAAGTTCGGGTGAAGCAAAGTTCTGGTGAAGCAAAGTTCGGGCGAAGTTCGGGTGAAGCAAAGTTCTGGTGAACATTGCATGTTCATAGGACCTCCAGTCTCGAAAAATTCTCAAAAACTTCAAACCGAAAAAAACACTTCGCGCGGGGATCGAACCGCGGACCTGTGGGTCCGGAGACCGTCGCACTGTTGAAGTGGACCATACAAGCATGAAATCCGAAAAACGGAAAAAGCCAGCTCCGCGCTATTATCTAGTACAAAACAGTACAGTAGAGAAAAGTGGGGTTGGCTCGAATAGAGGCTATTCACATTGCATGTTCATAGGACCTCCAGTCTCGAAACATGCCCATGAAGTTTCCCCTTTTTACAAACATGCCCAAAAAGTTTCCATTTCTTACAAACATGCCCATGAAGTTTCTACTTCTTACAAGGTTGCCCAATATAGTTTACTGATCTTACAAACTTGCCCCGGGTACCCAGGTTCTTGCTCGATGGAATTGCTGTTGTGCACCCGGGATGATCTGTACTGTAACCTCTTCATTGTGTTGTGACTCTGTTGTGCGCAGGTATTCACCATCGGAGAACGAGAAGGGCGGAAGAAAGACTGGTCTCCAAGATAAAACACACCCAGGACTTGTAAGCCTGTCCAAACAAAAGAAAGGCTACAGCGCCGAAAGGTTTGAAATATTCGGACATGTGGAGAGCAAAATAGAAAGAGCAGGTGCGTCCCGGCCCGGAGGAAGCAGCGAGAGGAACGCGGGGTAACCCGATAGAAGGGCCCATTGCAGGACAGCGGATATCAGCTGACCGGGAGCTACGCTAAATGATGCGTCATGTGATACCTGATACGTGTGTGCGATGGTCGTTCAGTGGCTTGCATCCCAGGTGATGCTTAAGTGCAGCCGACGATTCGAACCGGAGATTCGTTTGCGAAAATGAACCATCGAGAAAAAAGAGAGATTAGGACGGAGGGTTGGGGTTTGAAAAGGGGAGGACATTCACCGCGGGAGCGTTTTAAAAAGACACAAGGTTCTGACCCTGCACAGTACCTCTTTTTGAGGTTGCGACCTTATCGGTACCTTTTTCGGAGAAAGTTCCGGAAAAATAATTGGGGGGGAAAAGGTGAAAAAATGTCGGGGAAAAACGTCGGGAAAAAAAAACTCTGAAAACGACAACTCTAAAAAAAAGACCAGGTGCTTGTGATGATACTGCACAAAGCCGCTATCGACTAACTCTTTGCATGTGTCGTGTCATGCAGTCGTCTTGCTTTGTGTCCGGTGTGCGCTTCACAGCCGTAATAGTAGTAGTTTGCACTTGAGCACTTGCAGCAATAATCTAGTCGTAGTCTGAAATGAAGTGATCCGAGGCAGACGACTTTAAAGATAATCTAGTCGTAGTCTGAAATGAAGTGATCCGAGGCAGACGACTTTAGAGTGTTGCAAACAGATCACAAACACGCTGAGCTCAAGTATACACTGCAATCAAGTGCTCCTAAACTGCTCGTGTTGCGAACGAATCAGCGGGAAAGTGCACGAAAAGATGCTACGGCATACCACTGATTAGCCAACAAGAACTAAGGCCGGCACGTTTCCGAGGCCGTTTCAATGTCCTGTATGGGAATCGAGCTATCCTCCGAGTTTAGCCGGTGCTACCACATGAAGAATGGAAAGCAAGAAGACGAAAAAGGCGTGCGTGAAACCAAGAAAACGGAAAACAAACACTGTGGGAAACGAAAAAGCCTTGCCGAAGACAAGGTCACAGGGGGATGGGTGGGCGGGATTCAAGGCTTTGAGACCACCAACCAAGCAACCAACCTCCCCCGTAGCGTATGAGGTCCCTATTTCAGTTCATTTACGTTTCGTTTGCAACACTCACAGTTCGTCTGCTTAGGAGCACTTGATTCCAGTGTATGGAAGACCCATTTCAGCTTGTTCATGATTCGTTTGCAACACTAAACAGCTGTTTGCCTTAGAACAGTTGCAATTGCGTGTGCAAAGTCGGATTGGGTGGTTGCGCCTTCGGCGCTTTAATCTTTTATTAAGAGAGATCGATCACCCAATCCGACTTTGCACACGCAATTGCGACTGTTCTAAGGCAAGCGGCTGTTTAGTGTTGCAAACGAATCATGAACAAGCTGAAATGGGTCTTCCATACACTGGAATCAAGTGCTCCTAAGCAGACGAACTGTGAGTGTTGCAAACGAAACGCAAATGAACTGAAACAGGACCCCACACGCTGAAATCGACTGCGAACAATCTGTGGTTGCGCCTTCGGCGCTTTAATCTTTTATTAAGAGAGATCGATCAGATTGTTCGCAGTCGATTTCAGCGTATGAGCCAATTCACCCACCCCCTGATCGAGCGTAACCGAGTGTAATATAGTGTAATCGAGTGTAGTAGAGTGTAATCGAGTGTAGTAGAGTGTAGTAGAGTGTAGTCGAGCGTTGTAGAGTGTGATCGAAATTGACACTAGTATTTTGGGTTCGACCACTGGTGGACCCCTGGCTGACCCATGAGCGACCATGTTGACCACTGTCTGGCCCAAGAAGTGCCAAGCACAAGCATACGAGGGACGGAAACCGCAGGTGTGGGCCTTCACCGTGGTGGAGCCAGGCTAGATTCGGCCCTGGGAGGGACAGGGACGGGGGTAGTCACGCCTTAGTCCCAGGGCCTCTCCCCACCCATCTGTATGTGTTCTCCTGGTCGCTACCGCGCTGACCTTTCCCTCAAAGCCCGCTGCCCACTTTGTGCCCAAAAGAGTAAATTGTTCCAACTTGAGTGCGGGTCCAAGTTGTGTCCAAGTTTCTGCAGAACCAGGTTCGGTTAGAAAATCCAGACTCTCATCGAATCAAGGACCAAAATGGCAAGCATGCCGATCAAAAACTGAAAAAACAACAGGCATCAATTCCCCTCAGCCGGGTTTTCCTCGCGTGCAGCACGGTGCACCGCGTTTGAGACCCAAGTTGGGGACCCAAGTTGGGGACCCAAGTTGGGGACCCAAGTTGGGGACCCAAGTTTGGGACTCAAGTTTGGGACCCAAGTTTGGAACTCAAGTTTTGGGCACAAACTCAGGTCCGAGTCAGGAAACCGTACTCTTTTGGTATTTCACCCAACCAGCAGCCCTTGCCTGGGCCACGGCTGGGGAAAGGGGGGTCTCTAAAAAAACGAAGAAAAAGCAAAAACTACGGTTTCTGTGCATTTTTCTTGCATTTCTGGGGGCCTTCCAGGAGTTTCAAGTGTGTGTACTATAATGGGCAACTCTAAGGAAACATGTACTATAATGGGCAACTCTAAGGAAGTACGTGCGCTCGGCTAAGGCCGGCGCGTGGCGAGACTGGAGGCAGCAGTTAAAGTTCGGGGAACAGCAAAGCTCGGGCGAAGCTGAGTTCGGGCAACGCTAGTTCTGGTGAAGCAAAGACCTGGCGAAACAAAGTTCGGGCAAACAAAGTTCGGGCGAAGCTAAGTTCGGGTGAGCAAAGTTCTGGTGAAGCAAAGTTCGGGCGAAGCAAAGTTCGGGCGAAGCTAAGTTCTGGGGGAAGCAAAGTTCGGGTGAAGCAAAGTTCTGGTGAAGCTAAGATCGGGCGAAACAAAGTTCGGGCGAAGCTAAGTTCTGGGGGAAGCAAAGTTCTGGTGAAGCAAAGTTCGGGCGAAGCTAAGTTCTGGTGAAGCAAAGTTCGGGCGAAGCAAAGTTCGGGTGAAGCTAAGTTCTGAGGGAACCAAAGTTCGGGTGAAGCAAAGTTCTGGTGAAGCTAAGATCGGGCGAAACAAAGTTCGGGCGAAGCTAAGTTCGGGTGAAGCTAAGTTCGGGTGAAGCAAAGTTCTGGTGAAGCAAAGTTCGGGCGAAGCAAAGTTCGGGTGAAGCTAAGATCGGGCGAAACAAAGTTCGGGCGAAGCTAAGTTCGGGTGAAGCAAAGTTCGGGTGAAGCAAAGTTCTGGTGAAGCAAAGTTCGGGCGAAGCAAAGTTCGGGCGAAGCTAAAGCAAAGTTCTGGTGAAGCTAAGTTCGGGCGAAGCAAAGTTCTGGGCGAAGCTAAGTTCGGATGAAGCAAAGTTCTGGTGAAGCAAAGTTCGGGCGAAACAAAGTTCTGGGGGAAGCAAAGTTCGGGCGAAGCTAAGTTCGGGCGAAGCAAAGTTCGGGTTCTGGTGGCAAGTTCGGCGCCAGTACCCGCCCCCCGGACACCCCCCGACTCACCCGGGGTAAGCCAAATACCGCGAGATACTGAGAAACTCCGCAAAAAACGCAACTTTCGGGCGCATTGGACCCCGAAACGCAACAAACCTCGAAAACTATCTTTGACCGGGAAAATGTCATGGGCGGGGTTCGAACCCGGGCCTACCGGCCTGAAGACCGACACCCGGTCACTCTGCCACCCGCATACCTTTCGGAAGGGTAAAAAAAAGCTTGCTCCGCACTATTATCCAGTCCAAAAACAATACACTTTTTTACTGGAGAAAAGTGGGGTTGGCTCGAATAGAGGCTATTCACATTGCATGTTCATAGGACCTCCAGTCTCGAAACATGTACTATCTTGGGTAACTCTAAGAGGTATGTACTATAATGGGTAACTCTAAGAAAGTGTGTACTATAATGGGAAATGACCCCCAGGGGCAGGCCGGGACGATGAACCGCATGAAGCCGAAGAAAAAGTTCAAGAACGAAGCAACACCACAAGCCGCATGCAGCCAAGCAGACCTCCCGGAACCTACGTGGGCAGTAACGAGGAGCCAACAGATGAGTGTCCACTGAACCCCCTTGCCAATACCCCCAACGACTATGGCACGAATTGCGCAATGCCAGACGGTAGCGTCTGACAATGGCATGCGTGACATTGCCTCCGTTTTCAACCGCCTTGTTGTCGCCAGGGAGATCGAACCCACAAACAGAAACTTGGCATCTTCGAGGGCAGGGTGTCTGCCAAGCGCTTGCCCTATCGCCTGGAACTGCCCCGCAGGGAATGCCAAAAGGCTCGAGTATTAGCTGCGCTAAATTGCAAAGGTTGCTAATACGGGAAAACGGGTACCCGAGCCCCTATGCACTCGACAACCTGCTTCCACAAGTCAGTCCGAACTTCCTCGTCCCCTGCTGCACTGCCTGGCTACATCCTTTTTTCAGACGAATATGCTTCTTTTTGTTCGATATTCGATGATCGTGCTATCAGCATCTTTAGCCCCAGAAGAAGGCTCGATAATAGACACGTTGCATCAGCTAATCAGGATTGGCTGAGTGCTGTGTGTTTAATCAATTGTTACAGTACCCCCCCAATTCACCAAAAGCTGATCGATTGTTATCGATCGTAATCGAGTGTAATCGACGCGTAATCGAGTGTAATCGAGCTCAAGTCGCTTTCAGGGGGGGTAGGTGCATTGGCTCAATGAGGTCCCTATTTCAGTTCATTTACGTTTCGATTGCAACACTCACAGTTCGTCTGTTTAGGAGCACTTGATTTCAGTGTGTGGAAGACCCATTTCAGTGTGCTCGTGTTTCGTTTGCAACACTAAACAGCCGTCTGCCTTGGAACAGACCCCCATATGACCGCCATATGACCCCTATATGACCCCCATATGACCCCTATATGACCCCTATATCATGGCGGCGGTCCCGATAACGTCGCATGAGACCTTATCGGTACCTCTTTTGCCCATTTCTGGGTTGCGACCTTATCGGTACCTTTTGGGGGTTGCGACCTTATCGGTACCTTTTTGAGGTGCGACCTTATCGGTACCTTTTTGGGGTTGCGACCTTATCCCGTATTTGCGAACGAATCGCAAACACACTGAGATTGGGACCCCACACACTGAAATCGACTGAGAACAACCTGAGCGATCTCTCTTAATAAAAGATTCAAGCGCCGAAGCCGCAACCACCCAATCCGACTTTGTACACGACAACAGGGAATCAGCGGGAAAGTGCACGAAAAGATGCTACGGCATACCACTGATCAGCCAACAAGAACTAAGGCCGGCACGGTTCCGAGGCTGTTTCAATGTCCTGTATGGTGCTTGCATATTGTATCAGCGAAAAGTGCACTTCAAAAAGTACCTGAACCTTCCACAGATCGGCAATGACTCCCATACCGCTTCTGGTGCGGCTTCTCTGCTTCCAACATTCCTGTGTGGTGATGTAGGGGGGTTGGGTTTCATCCTCCAAGCGAGTGGATGCGAACACCGCTTGTAGCCCACGAATCAGGGTTGTGCTGCCCCGACACTCAAACGACCTTCAAGTGCTTCAAGGCCAGACGACAGTTTAATGTTGCAAACGAATCACAAACACGCTGAAGTTGGCACCCCACACACTAAAATCAAGTGCTCCTAGGCAGACGAATTGTTAGTGTTGCAAACGAATCGCAAACTAACTGATATTGGGACCCCACACACTGAAATCGACTGAGAACAACCTGAGCGATCTCTCTTAATAAAAGATTCTAGCGCCGAAGGCGCAAGCACCCAATCCGACTTTGTGTACAAAGTCGGATCGAAACAGAGATCTTATGAATCAACGAAAAGCGAGCAAAAAGTAGCCTGTAAAACCGGAACAAGTCGGAAACCCCGTCGGGGAAAGTACGACCTTCAAGTGCTCCAAGGCCAGACGACTGTATAGTTTTGCGAACGAATCGCAAACTCACTGAAACTGAGACCCCACACACTGAAATCGACTGAGAGCAACCTGAGCGATCTCTCTTAATAAAACATTGAAGCGCCGAAGGCGCAACCACCCAATCCGACTTTGTACACACGAAACAGAGATTTTATGAATCAACGAAAAGCGAGCAAAAAGTAGCCTGTAAAACCGGAACAAGTCGGAAACCCCGTCGGGGGAAAGTACGACCTTCAAGTGCTCCAAGGCCAGACGATTGTAGTGTTGCAAACGAATCGCAAACACGCTGAAGTTGGGACTCCCACACACTGAAATCAAGTGCTCCTAGGCAGACGAACTGTTAGTGTTGCGAACGAATCGCAAACTCACTGAAATTGAGACCCCACACACTGAAATCGACTGAGAACAACCTGAGCGATCTCTCTTAATAAAAGATTGAAGCGCCGAAGGCGCAACCACCGAAACCGACTTTGTACACACGAAACAGAGATCTTATGAATCAACGAAAAGCGAGCGAAAAAGAGCGTGAAAAACCGGAAGAAGTCAAAATAGTACCTGTATCTGCCACAAGACTCCTTCGCCAGCGCTGTTTGCGATGTGGTGTTTTCTCTGTTAACATTCCTGTGAGGTGGAGTTGGGGTTGGTTTACCATCCTCCAAGCGAATGGATTGGAACAGCAATTGTAGCCTACAAATCCGGTTTGTCCTGCTTCATCGTAGCTGGCTGC